>JAILXH010158108.1:0-10470 GCA_023558415.1 Piaractus mesopotamicus
TATATATATATATATATATATATATATATATATATATGTATGTATATATGTATGTATATAAACAATTCTAGACGCCTAAGTAAACCTTTGTAATTCTTTCAAGTTCAAGTACATTTGCGTTTAATAAGAATCATTTTCAACATTAACATTTTTTTAATATTTTTATTGTGCAAACTAACAAAACGGAACTGCTTTGCTTTCTAACACTAGCCCAGGCTAAAACAGTGTCAAACGTGGTTTCATGTCTGAATTTCTACAAGGCTTAAGTTGGCTTCTTCTTCAGCAGCCTGGCAGGACTGTGACCCTCTAGGACCTGAGTTTGACAGCCCTGCTATCAGCTTACTAGTTTGTGGTGCTGAGTAGTAACTGTTGACCTGAGTTGCTCTGCTATTTCTTTCAGGATTTTGGTGCTGAGGAGCTTTCAGAATCGGTGCAAGACTTTTACCAGAACCTGTCTGATCGCTTAAACACGCTGTACAAAGGTACGTAACAGTCAGACCCCTTGTTGATGCACTTTGAAGTTAAAGGTCAAAAAGGTTCACTCCTACTATGCTAGAGCTAAACCAGATTGATCAGATTGATTGTTGAATGGTGTTAGATAACAGATTTGTTATTTTATGGTATTTCATGTACAAGGTTTTACAAATGCAAGTGGTTCTAAATGACATTGACATTGTGTTTTTATGTGTGTGCTGTCCAGCGACCCCAGATCGAGTGGAGCCTATAATGGATAAAGTAGAGAAGTACCTGATGCTGCATTTGTATGAGCAGGCCTTCTGCCCCGAGTCTGCAGATGATGAGGTCAAAGACCTGGCCATCCAGAACAGAATCAGGTAGGCCACCGTGGGTCAGCAGTCTACAGGTGCACACTAATGTGACAGGCTTACCTTGATGAATAATAATTCAGCTTAGCATTCAGTCTCCTCATCTTTGATGAGATTATGATATTGTTAAATGATTGAGGTTAGAAATTGTTTTTTTTTTCTTTATTGCTGAAAACCATGTAGGCTGTATTTTCAGTGAAAGAGTGTTTGCATGTGTGTGTTCAGGGCTTTACACTGGGTCACCGTTCAGATGCTGTGTGTCCCGCTGAATGAAGAGATCCCAGCAGTGTCAGACAGTCTAGATAAGGCCATAACTGGTAAGGCAACTTTGTTCTTTTTCAACTAAAGTGTGTTTTATTATGCGCAATGCAGCAAAGATGGCGATTGTGTTTTAATATAAAAATAGCGTTTTTCATGGTGTCTGGTAATTAGTGTGCTATAAAACAGTAAAGTGAAACTTCTACTATGTGATTGGCTTTTAGCCAAACAAGAGTTGTACTGTCATTCCAGCCATCTGTAGAGGAGAGTGACAAACAGATATTACACTGTCCTCCACAAAGCAGTGAGGACTTTATGCAGTATATTCAAGACCTTCCATTTATTGTGATGATAAATATGGATACAGTTGTTTGAAATATGGTTTTATTTTATTTTTTTTTTATTTTTACCCAACTTTCCTCCCCAATTTAGTTGTCCACCCGCTAGTTAGGACTCCCCCAATCACGCAATACTACCAGTGCTAAGGCGAAAGCTAACACAGGCTTCCTCCGAGACCTGTGAAGCGCCACCGCGTCTTTTCGAACTTCTGCTCACACAACGTCATTCGACAGCCGAACGCGCTCAGAGGAAAGCTCCAACCGCCAGATCTGTTACATCAGCTAACAGATGCCTGCGTTGACTAGCGTCGCGCTGATTGATGGGGGAGAAGCGGGGGGTGGGGGGGTTTAATTGAAAGAGGTTTGAATTAAGTTAGCTTGAGTTGGATCTCTTGTTCTTATAATTCTGTGGTCAAAAATCTGCAACACTGCTTCTCCTACAGCTTTCAAGTTAGAACCATGAAACTTTAAAGCTTATTCCTAAATAAGTTGCTTGACTAATGGTGTTCATACAGCACTCGTTCATGATTTTATTTTCCATAGGAATGAATGGGGACACCGCGACCCAGAAGGATAAGCGGTTTAGATGATTGTGTGTGTGTGTGTGTGTGTGTGTGTGAATGGGGGAATGTGCAATATCTGTAAACTGCGTCAATCCTTGAGCCATTCCGTTACACCTGGGATGTCATAGTAACATCCTAGCAACACCTTAGCAACCACCTGGGATAGCTTAGTAACAGCCTAGCAGCACCTTAGCAACCACCTGGGTTACCTTAGTAACGGTCTAGCAGCACCTTAGCAACTGCCTGGGATAGGACAGCTATGTGGGATGATTCAGATTTTCTAACAAGAAAGAGATTTATTTTAGGATTTTATTTTAGGATATCGCCCAGGCCTGGACTGAACTAGTCTAGCCTTCTATAAACATCTTTGCAGTGAAGTTGTTCTGAAGTTCACGTTCAGGACACATAACATATTCCCATGTTAGTCGTTGTCTTGGCTGGTTCAACCACATTATTGCTTCTGGTTTCGCAGAATGGTTTCCCAGTTCCGATGATGCTCGATGTTCATAGGCATCTCCAGAGGCACCGTCTTCTTTCAAGATGTTTTGGTTTTTAGGGCAGGGTGTCAGAAAGCTGAACTAGGATTCTGAAGCAGCTAATAGTTTCCACTGTTGTTCCAACAACACTCTTGAGATGTGTGTGCTGGCATATCTGGGTGTGTGTCAGTGGCTTCCCAAGGTCAACAATAACTACAGTGTTTGGTTGCCACTCAGAGCGTTTGTTTTCATGGTTTTACTTATGAGCTCTGTCACCTTATTGCTTTATGCCTTGCTGTTGATTTGCAGTTACATTTAATACTTTAAACTGTAATTTATCATTGGAGTCATGCGCACATTCAATAATGTTTTTTGGTTATTTTTGTTATTGTCATATTTTTGTTTCTTGTTGCAGACATCATTGAGATGGACTCAAAGCGAGTCCCCAAGGACAAGCTGGGCTACGTCACCAGGTGCAGCAAGCACATCTTCAACGCTATCAAACGGAGCAAGCGTGAGGCCGCCTCTGCTGACGACTTCCTGCCAGCGCTCATCTATGTTGTACTGAAGGCCAACCCGCCCCGCCTACAGTCCAACATACAGTACATCACCCGCTTCTGCAACCCCAGCCGTCTCATGAGCGGAGAGGACGGATACTACTTCACCAACCTGGTCTGTCTTCAACTTAAACTTTGTTTTTTAAAAGTGAAACCAGAAAATGGGGTTTGACTGTTTTGTTTGCCACGTTTGACATTTTTAAGTCTTTTATAAGCCGTCAAATGCCACGTGCCACTGTACATGTGCTGTTGTAGGGCTGGGCAACTACCACAATGTTTTCTTGTTAAAAAGAGGTTATTAATTACATCGCCACCCATGTGGAACTCCATGCCTACACAAAGCAGCTTAGGCCTAACCTCTTTGCTGTTTTAGCATATAATGTTTTTTTTATATTAATTAATTAAATGAAAATCACATAATGGTGAGCAGTGAAACTTTTTAAATTAGTTCCTGCAAACATATGTTCATGGGATCCTGCTGGTGTGGGTTCATGTCAAGTTTATCTTTTGGAGGTTTTCCATTATTATAGCTGAAGTGGACTGGAATTCAGCCATATATATTTTCTGAGAAACAATAAGGTGTTATTTTTATACTTTTACAACTCATGACACCAGTTATTTTCACAATAATATAAAAAGCGTACATTTTTGATATTTTCAGTACCAAAGGAAAAGTTGGAAATCTCAGACCACTCTGAATGACTTCATTTACATCTCAGTGGTTGAATTATGCAGAAATTTTGAAAAACTGGTGGAATTCACCTTTAAAATTCACCTTTAAAGGCCCCCCAAGTGACCTAAACATTGCATTTCTGCATGACTTTCTCCGATTTCTCTTTTTTTCTCAGTGCTGTGCGGTAGCCTTCATAGAGAAGTTGGATGCCCAGTCTCTGAACCTAAGTCCAGAGGACTTTGAGCTCTATATGTCTGGCCAGGCATCTCCTAATAAGGTGCAGGACCCGGGAGACCCTTCGTCCAGCTTTTCCTCTCCTTCATCACGCAGCGCCCCCAGAGGAGAACCGGCGAGTGGCCGCAGCACTGGCGTGGCAAAGACTTATAAACAGCTGGACCTTCTGACAGGACTGGAGACGCGGCAGGAGCGAGTGCTGGAGGGGGCACACAGGCTGGAGAATGACCTCATTGAGTGGAAGGACGGTGTGGAGCACTCGGTGCAGGATGTCCTGGAAGGACTTCATTTGGAAACGCGTCCCACAACGTCGTCCGCCATTGATTCGGACAACGTCGACAGCGAGGGGCTGCCCCCTCCTCTACAGCCTCAGGTGTTCGCTGGGTAGCTCCCAAATCTCCCTCCCACTGACCCAACCACACCAAATGGCAAACCGACTGTTAATATTTAACCTTTCTGCCCGTCAGTGCTTGGTCCCTGCTGACTGCAGGCTTCTTTGGAATGGGTGATGGTTCCTCCCTTAATCTACCTTTTTCGTCTTTCCTGTTCTTGGGAAAGTATTTGCACATTATTCTGTTGTAGTTGAGTTCCTCTCAACACTTTTAAGTAAAGCTTTTATTGTGATAGAGCTGGCCAATACCGAGTCCGAGGCTCATCAGAAGCTGAGTAGTTAACGTGGTTTTCCACCAACATAAAAATCTTCCATTAGGAAGATGGACAGATAGAAATTACCAATGAGCAACAAGCAATAAACTAAATATGCTGTTATTACTTGAACCACAACAGTAAGAAATGTTTAGTTAAAGGTCATAAGGTCACCTAAAGAGCTTACTGTTCCATCGATTTTTCTTTTTCAAAATTTCTGCATGATTTAATGGTTGAGATGTAAACAGAGCCATTCAGAGTGACTTGGTGTGAAATGCTTCATCATCAAGAAGCTTATTAAGTCAGATATGTTCACAATGGAGGTGATAGGAACCAGACGTCCACCTGGTCCACTAAAAGTTATGAGATATAGTTTTAAGATAGTTTTGGGATCAAATCTATTAATTTATTAAAATCTATTTATGGTGGAGGGGTGCATGCGGAGCATTGTAAGGCAAATCACTCCCCAGAGAAAATATATTTTTCAGATGTACCACTATTTTACTATTATCAACATCACATACAAAATGTAGGTTCACTGGTGGCTTTGGACAATAAATAAAATGACTATATTTGTGTTGTAGTCATGGTGACACCTGGTTCCCATCACCACCACTCTAAAGAAATCTGAGACCCTATAATCCACCATTTCACACCAAACCACTTTGAATGACTTTGTTTACATCTCAATGATTAACATATGCAGAAACCTTGAAAAATCAGTGGAACTGTCCATAGACTCTGAAGTCATGTGTCATTCTGTAGTCTGCATTGTGCCCATGTCATTTCAGTGTGCAGCAGTATTAGCTCGATTTAGCAAATTTCATATTTTAGCTTATTAACAACCTCGTAATTCAGAGAATCCAGTGACATTTAGTGGGAATATGTTCACAGGATAAATCATAGTTATTTTCGAACCCTTTTATTAATCGCAGGAAATGATAGCAGCAATTTTTAAAAATGCCATTCATTTTTTCCATAGGGAAATCCAGCTTAGACCTGGAGTTCCTAGTACGGGCATGACACCAACTACACCAACACACAACTTCAGAGGTCAGATATAATTAACCGTGTAACAGCCTTGTGACCGGAAGGGAGCAACAGTGGCAGTTTGGTCTTGGCTCAGTGAAGTGTTGGCCAGCTCTCTTAACATCGTCCTCTCTGTCCTTGGCATCTTTCACTCTGTTTAAGTGAAGGCAGGTCGGAGTAGCCATTCTTATGCACTTTTAATATAAATGTCTCAAGTATATATAGTTCAGTCCTCAGTTCACAAAGTCTCTACCTAAATGAAAATGGATTTATTTTTGCTGTTACTTCTTATTCAATAGGAAACATGGATGAAAAGTTAGCAAGGTTTTGGGTGTTAATCAGGGATACTCCTTGCTCTTCTGTACAGGCAAGTAACTCACTTGGGATTTAGTCTTATATGCATTTTATATTATTTATTAGAGTATTTAATTGATGTTTGTGGTCATGAAGTTGGGCTCCGCTGAAACCAAGTCACTCCACAGGTCTTTTTAGTTTTGATATTTATTTGGTTGAATGTGAACAATCAGAGCAACTGAGATTTCAGATTTTTAGTCGGTGTGGTTATTGCGGTAAAACGTTAATGTGTTAACATGTCAGCTATGTTGTATACTGACATTATGAATGAAATGATGCACTGTGAACAAGTTGAACACCAGCTCATACCCACATGTTACAATTCAAGGAATATATGGTTTGCATGCAGACTGTTGATGGACACTACAGTGTACCGGCAGTACAACTTAAGTACAGTAACATCCAACATGAGGATGTTAAACAGTGACTTTCCGACTTCTTTTAAGGGTAATTCAATGTCAAATCCCCAGAGTTCAATAAAGCCCTGGTCAGGAATTGCCAAAACAGCTGTCCAGCCATTAGTGCTAGAGAGAATGCTGTGCAAAAGTCATAGACCACTTTTCATTCATTTAATTTCAGGTCAGAACGGCCAATAAGTACAAGTTATAGGGGATTCTTTCAGGAGATATTTCTGAGGAGATTAGATTTAAGATAATCTTGCTCAAGAAAGAGAAATTCAAAAGGAAAATAAGTGGGGCAAAAAAACCCAAGAGTTTCCAGAACTGTAGTTGAAAAAATGCTACAGAGAAAATGGGACTCCTAACAAAGAGAGGATGTGATGCTGTCAGGAAGCCCTTACTGAGAAAAGTAGGAAAACACAAAGGAGCTGCTGATGTTTTCAGAACAATGGACTGACCACCAGAGTTCAGACCTCAGCATCACTGAATGTGTTTGGGATTACTCGGATCACGAGGAGCAGAAAATGTAACCAACTTCTAAGACTGAACTTTGGAGGTGTGGCTGCAGATTTCTTTGAGAAACTGAAAGTGAGTCATCTTAAAGGACGGGACCTGTAATAAGGACAAAAAGTGGACACTAAATACTGAAAAATTTGATAGTATTTCCAGCTGTTATTTCTATTTAGTGGCTGTTTTGACTGGAAATTAAGCAAAGAAGGGTGGTTTCTGATTATTGCACACTACTATTTTGTAATTTATTATTAAAGTTAATGGCCATTTGAAACCTTATTGCTGTTTGAGTAGGAAAGGCTATTCATGATTAGGGCTTTAAAGCAGATTTAGATCTCAGACAGATGCAACTTTAGACGTATGAATGTGAAAATACTGCACCTCTCCCAGAATATTGACATAGTGCTGTTTGATTCCTACTACCAGTTACAGTATCCATACTGTCGTAAGAAACCCTCCGTTATTGGTTTGTTTGTTTGTTTGTTTGTTTGTTTGTTTTAATCATAGGAAGACAGTCCCTTTTATGTATCCAAGATATTTAATCATGTTCTAGCTCTGAGAGCTGATTGAACTCTGACCATCTTGATGATACTTCGACCTAAACAGTGGTTTAAAGGCATGGACATGTTCATGATAGCTGTAGTCCCTGAACTATATATGTATGTTTAAATAAATAAATAAGTAAATAAGTGAGATGGTGACTCCCAAAAATGTCGCTGCCGCATGCAAACTGCAGCCCTTGCATATGTTACTGTGCCCTGAATGGACTGTGCCCAAGGACTGCACATTCTGTAATGGCTTTGTAGCCATTTATCCAGTGAAACCTCCAAGAACTGAGAATTAAAGTTTATGAATGAGTGAAGCAGATCCTGTGATGTGTTGTGATTGTAGCTCACTAAAAATATATTTCATGCTTCCAGCCATTTCCGGGTCCTCTTTTGTTTTGCGTTTGCAGATTACCGTATCTTCGACCACTTTCACCATAAAGGAAGACACGCAAGCGCTCTTTTCCTGTTTTTATGCATTCTAAGCATAAAAAAGGGGAAATTCTCTGGATCCCTTTCACCATACAAAGGGTTGGAGTCTTTTGCACGGATCACAGAGCACAGCAACCAACACCAGCACCATGTACGTCTTACCTGGAATTATTGGTGAGTGACAGCAAAGATTAAGCTACATATGCATATGAAGTCTGCTGTGGTTTTGAAGACTGATAATTTTTTTTTCTCTTTTTGTAGCCATTTTAACCTTGCTTGCAAATGTCAAGTCTGAGGGTATGTAGTAAGTTTGACATTATTATTATTTTATTATTATTATTATTATTATTATTATTATTATTGTTGTTACAATTATTATGGTTTTAAGTCAGTAAATAGAGGCATTAAACTCTTCAGACGTCTGGTTCCTATCACAGTTCCTGCCACTGTGAACAATTCTGACTTAGCACATTAGTCCAAACCACTCTGAATGACTCGAATGTTTACATCTTACAGAATTTTCTAAAAATTGGTGGATGTCCACTTTAACATCAGAACTTTTGAATGCAACTTTAGAAATGATTCTTTGCAAAACTGTCGAGACAAACATATCTAGAACAGTAAATGCTATTACTTTGTAGCCCAT
Organism: Piaractus mesopotamicus; assembly: GCA_023558415.1. Taxonomy (NCBI): domain Eukaryota; kingdom Metazoa; phylum Chordata; class Actinopteri; order Characiformes; family Serrasalmidae; genus Piaractus; species Piaractus mesopotamicus. Next base: position 8,483 of record JAILXH010158108.1, read on the forward strand.
GTTACTGTTTCCAACTCAGGCTGAGCAATTTTGGTGGAAATTAACTGCAACATTTTAACTTGTAATAATTACTGCAGTATAAGAATTACCAAACTGTTCTAATGACCTACATAATCATAATCAGGTGTTGTACATATTACAACACTTTTGGTGACATGATTAAACATTGACCAGCAGTACTTTGAACCGCATTATTTACCTTTGTTTGGTCATGTAAATGCCTTAAACCATTCAAATCACAGTTTTGCATGCAGTCAAATGCAAAAGTTTGTGTGCTCCTTGTAAAGTGGCATATTGTTGATTTTCTAAGCGAACATGATAACGCATCTTCTTCAAAGACTTTTTCTACCAATTTTAGTGCAGTATTGTTATTTAATTGCCGAGTTGAACATCTTGCCAAAAATAAAATAAAATGTGCCAAAACTTTTGCACAGCCCACATTTAGTTTTATTTCCCCCTGTATGTTAAATTTAGAAAATAAACAGTAATTTATGCAGTAAATTAATGCATTTAAATGTGCAGAAGTGTGTTTGCTGTTAACTTAATTAGAAAGAAAATATGTATTTAGGTTCCCTTTCACAAACCTCACTCTTGCAGAGCCGAAGCCCACACCTCTTCCAATAAGGGCCAAAGTGAAGGTGAGCATGGGGGAGGCTCGGCTCTTCTCAGGGGAAGACGTCCAACTCACCTGCAGTGTACCTGATCAACCTGCACCCAAATGGACGTACCACTGGTTCCAGGGCGAGGTGTCTTTGGGGATCTTCGATGTTTACCGCTTGCAAAAGGCTCAAGTCCAGCAAGGAGGAAACTATACCTGTTATGGAGAGAAGGACATTGACACCTGGCCCTATTCAGTGCAGACACTTCCAAGCGAGCCACTCTCTGTATATGTGGACGGTAAGTTTTTCTTTTGTTCACTTCATTTGAAGTTCAGTTTCATTTACGTAGATCAGGGCTGCCCAAAACGTGGGCCACGGGTCAAGGAGGGCTTATGAGGATGTTTGATTGGCCCTCTAGAAACTTGCCCCAGCCCCAACCTCATCCCCACCCCATCACCCCATCAATAGGAGAGCAAACATATTCTTATACTACAACTCATTAAATTCTTATTTCCCTTTAAAGTTTGTACTTTGAGAATTTTAGTAACAATTTATGGTGCAGTTTTATAAAATGTGTTTCAAAAACCTGATTTGACCTTTATTTGTTTTTTTGGCCCACCACAAACATTGCACTGTGGCACCCCTGATATAGAGCTATTTATAATAGACATTGAGTGCATTTACATGTACTTGAGTAATCGGATAATGGGGAAACTCCAGGTCTACATGAGTCAGACAGTAATCAGATTTCTGCTTTGCATCCAGCCAATAACCTCGCAGAAGAAGACGTGACGTAAATGTTATGTAAAACTCAAACTTCATGCTTTTTTTTTTTTTTTTTTTTAAACGTTGCACCACTGTGCCTGAAAATATGAACATACATCATCTAGAAGATCAAGAATAATTAAATCCTTCATTTCGTCAAGCATGTTTTCAGTTTCAGTGTTGCTCCAAAAATGTTTTGCTGGGTCTCGCAGCGGCACTGCTTAGCTTATTACCACCGTCTGTTTTCACACATGCGCAGTCTGAGAAATCTGAAAGAAATCAGAGTAAGAGTTTACATGCACTGAGAATTCTGATTTCTGAGCTAAAATCCAGCTCTTTATTGAATTTCTTAATTTCTAGACCTTACTCTGATCTCAGAAATCAGAGTATAGTGTTTACACGACCATTTAAATAATCAGATACCTGCAGAAATCTAATTCTAATTCAGAACCATTAGCCTACTGTGTTTTGCACACAGAGGAATTAGACCTCCGCATTTAACCCATCCGTGCAGAGAAACACCCACATACACTAGTGAACACACACAGTAGGGGGCAGTGAGCACACTTGCCCGGAGCGGTGGGCAGCCCTATCCACAGCGCCCGGGGAGCAGTTGGGGGTTAG
>JAILXH010158109.1:9032-29019 GCA_023558415.1 Piaractus mesopotamicus
GTTTTCTTTTGATTTTGTCTTAACTTTTGGTCTAAAACGAGGAAATTATTAAAATACTATGAGTAGATGTGTCTGAACATTTGACTGGTACTGTATATGGGTCTTTTGTAAGCAGCTCAGCTCAACTGCATGGCTGGTTCACATCTTTAGAGCAGAAGTGACTTGGTGAGAGCAGCACCTATTCCGCTCGCCATTATTCTGTTATGGAGTTAATATTAAAGTGGCTGCTGCTTGTCTGTCAGGAGACACCATTCCACAGTCTAATGGAGGTATGAGACACATACATGTGCATTCTGCTGCCTGTAGCAGGAAAGAACATCTACACTAGCACTCAGATATATGGAAATACTCATCATATTAACATTTTATGTAATTTTAGAGATAGATAGATAGATAGATAGATAGATAGATAGATAGATAGATAGATAGATAGACAAAGTACAGTAAAGAGCAAAACAAGAGCAAAAGTCTTACCATACTGCTGTCATTATAACAACAGTGCTCTGGATGTTCAGTTATAGATGCCTGTCAGAAACCATGACATATCATATTTACATAATTTTAAAACTCATGTGAACCATCAGGACACTGAAGCTGTACAGACACTGTCACACTGGGAAATGGCCAGCTGAGACAGAGGGAAAATTGCTGTACCATAATGGCTTATTAATGCCCCGTATTAGACCTCTGAAGCCATGCGTCATTCTGTAGCCTATATTAGGTTGTCCAGGTCTAAGCAGATGTTCTCATCTGTGAAAAATGAACAAATGAAATCTCACCCTGCAGTAATTCAAATGCTCCAAACCCAATATATTTTTTCTTACCTACATTACTCCCACCGAATGTCACTGTTGGATCCTCTGAATGATCATTTATTGCTATGATTATTGCTACATTCATGCTACAAGCAAGCTGACAATGACACAAAGTTTACTCTTAACCTTACTGTTAAATCACAGTTTCTAAGGAACTTTGTAGTAAACGCAGACTGTTCATGGACTGATGAAAACGTGGTTTATTTGCAAATATTTTGCCCAGCCGGGGAACCGAACCAGGCCCACATGTATGTATGTACATATATAATGTAATGTATATGTAATAAACATATCTCGACAGAGACAGAGACGCTACATTCAGAACGTTGATGAAGCAGGAGAATTTGAAAAAGGGAGAGAGAAACATTATTCTCCAACAGCAGCTAATGCAATGAAGCATCATCATCAGGTTACTTGTCAACCATCGCTGACCTTCGATTACATCATTCAGGCTTTAACAGTACAAATATAAACACTCTAAATACATCACCCTCAATACAGCAGGTAATACAGGCTTAATGCACATGTTTTTCTCTAGCTATGTAGTTGAAAAAGTTCCCTGGCAATATACTCTCAGGAAATTCCCACATTTCCCATGTGAAATTGTTTAAATTTGCATATACATATGTTGTATGAACGTTTATGTGGAGCAATAAAGTGGAAGACCAAAGCTGCCACAGCAAACAGCATGTTCTTCACCCATGAAGAAAAACCTCACATGCACAACATTCCTGAACACATAGAACAATCGCAAGCTCATAAACGTCTCTATATGGAGCAGAACTCATTACTGAGGACGTTATTTGCTATTATGATCTAATCGCCTAATCGTGCATATACATTATGTTACTCTCAAGGTCCTCAGCTTAATGACTATCGATCATCTCAGCCCGTTCAATATGCTTATAGATCTTTACCCAGCAACAACTTCATCTCCTTTAACTGCTGTAATAACGATACTTCATAAAAAATGACCTCACAGTTTCAGAGAGAAGACAGTCACTGCTGCAGTGAGACTACAAGATGAATCAAGAAGTAATAATCTCATTATAGCTGAGAAAAACTTGTCTAAGGCTGCAGAGTTGGAGTAAAAGGATTTCTGACAGTTGCTTGATTTTTATTGGAGATTTCAGCGTGAACCGTTCTACAACAGGGAATGATATATATATATATATATATATATTTGATAGCCATTCAGGATGCTCAAAGATTCAACAAACACAGTTATTTTTCCTCCTCTTTGTCCAGAGATTACCTAACAGGCTCACAGAAAATCAGAAAATGAAATAATCCTAATAATAATATATTGCCGTTGCTGTAGTGACTCATGTCTCAGATCTCAGCCACTTTCCTCTGTGATTTTACAGCCCAGCTTCAATGATCCCTCAGATTGGCCATGAGCAAAGTTCGCAACAGGGATGGAGAAACACGTCCTTTTTAAAACCCACATTTTGTTTCAAACTGACTGAGAGTCTGTGTGTCAAATGTGTAAACAGTGCAGGTCTGCTCAGCTCTCATAATTAAAATGATAGAAACGGAATTATACCCTGGGCTGATAAATAAAAATCCAACTGAAGTGCATTTACACCACTGATATATGGATCAGTGGGAAAACAGCTGTTTCCGTGGTTACATTACATTTGTTTCCATGACTACACTACATGTGTCTCAATGGTTTGCTGCACCCTTTTCCAAAGTTTTGTTACATCAGTTTCTATGGTCAAAATGCACTAATTTACATGGTCATTCCACACTTATTACTATGGTCACACTACACCTATTTGCAAGGTTATGTATGCCTATATAAATGGTGACACTACACTCATTTCCATGGTTACACCACACTAGAGTCGATAACCCAAACGTTAAGAAGAGCCATTGAGAGCCACAACATTTTATGTCCTTTTACCATCTTGGCTGTAAATATGTTTCAGTGTGTGCTAATGTACTAGTATTGGCTAAAAAATATATAATTTAAATGAAAATGCAGACTTACTTTGCTCTGCTTTAAGCTTTAGCTCAGCTATAGCCACTTTTCTTACATCTCTGGCAGGAAACTTTTCCTCAAAAGTAGAATAGTTTCTTGTAAAATGTCTCTCAAAGACTTTTTACAAAGCTGAAGTCAGCTTCTCATTCTCCGGATTCAGGGTTGAATTTTCCCATTCCACCTTAAATGGTGCCTGAGGTGCCAAAATGTAACTGCTGCACCATTTAAGGTGGAACGGGACAAATCAAACAAGAAGTTTCAGCTTCGCTACTTTTTGGTGTTTGACAGTTTCTTGTTGCAGATTAAACATATCAGGAAACCAGCTGGAGTGATTAGAAATTCAAATAAATTCATTCATCTCCAAATGATCAATGTTCGTCTTAAATCTTTCCTCTTGCCATTTCGTTAGCTACTGGTTAGGCTATTGTCTGCGTGGCAATGATGACCAGCAGTCTGCAAGCCAATCTTCAGGCCTAAAGGGTGAATTAGCAGTTATACATTAACCCCAGCCTTTAAGACCATTTAGTGTTAAAACTGTGTTAGAACAATCAGCAGAACTTTATTTTACTGAAAAGAAAGATTATTTTATTTTTACCTAAAAATTCTGCCGTGGATCCACAACAGGGCAGAAAAAGAGAGTTATATGGCTCCAGAGCCGCATGTTGCCGACTCCTGCATTACACCCACTTCATTCATACCCTACACCAATTTCTATGGTTACACTATTTTCATTTTCATTGTTATACCCAGGGATGCAAGATATATAATAATAATTCTGAAACATTCTGGACTTTATAATAATTTGAGTGACATTAAGACCTATGTGTGCTTGTTTGGAGAGTTTCTGATTTTATATTTACAAATCTGCAGCAGCAGCACTGTTTAAGTGAACACCATATTGATTACAGTGAGCTGAAAACTGCTGGCTGCTTTGGGGCTGTGTCACACACCCTGGTTGAGGTGTAAAAAGAGAAAGTCTGATTGGTTACCACTCAGCTCATTTGCATAAAGTTCGTCAAGAATGAGAGAGCAGAGAGAGGATGTGAGTCAGTGGTCTGATGTGTCAGTTATATGTGTATATTGTCGTCTTTCGCCTCATTAAGGCATTGCACGACACGTTCTGTTTGATGTAAATTAGAAAGAAAATTAAAATAACAATCAACTAAAAAAGGAAAATCATTTTGCATGACATAATCGGTCACACAAAATGCTTATCCCAATTTAAAAAATGTTCCCGCGTACCTGGTTATGCCACATCAATTTCCAAATTCCACGGATACGCTGCACCCATTTCTATGGTTACGCTACACCCATTTCCATAATTACGCTGCACCCATTTCCATTGTCATACCACATCGGTTTCCATGGTCATGCTACATTAATTTCCATTGTTACACGACATCAGTTTCCATGGTTATGCTACACCTATTTCCCTGGTTATGGTACACCCATTTCCATGGTTATGCTACATTAAGTTCTATTGTTATACCATATCAGTTTCCATAGCAATGCTACCCTCATTTCCATGGTTATGCTGCGCCCATTTCCATGGTTATGTTACACCCATTTTCATGGTTATGCTACTCCCACTTCCATGGTTATTCAACACCAATTTCCATGGTTACAGTTACAGGTTAAGTCATTAGTGTTTCAAAAATGCCTTACCAAATAATAAAATGGGGTGACTGAGTTAGCTAATGTTAACTGCTGTTAACGTTAGCTGCTGTTCAGACATTTCTCCAAGTTTTTTTTCTGTTTTTTTTTTCTTCCAGAGATTGGATGTTTATTTGTACTTGCTTTAACCCTGACAACATTAAACATTGATGTTTTTTTTTATTCTGTTTTTCAGAAATACACATGAAGGTTTTAGAAATTTTTAAATTTTAAAACAAAGAATAGTTATGACAAGCAAAATAAAGAAGAACTAGTCAAGATTCTGCAGTATTCATATTGAAGCAATTTATGAAACTGACCATGTTATGGTCTTTGTATAAAAAGGTCAGATTTGTTTCCAGTTTTATTCCTTCCATTGAAGCATGTGTTCAGACTCTCAGATGAATTTGCTCTTCTCATCAGAAGCTTTTGTGCAGACTTGTTGGGTCCATTCAGCCGTCATTAAAGCAAAAGATACTGCCAGTGTGAGAAATCCCCCCCTAGTACTCAGGGGGTCCCTGTTGCTCTGTTCTAGTTTGGTAGGGCGCTCTTCCTCACATCAACTGAGATCTTACACATCCATAATTTCCACAAACCTCTAGAGAAAATTGGGCGAGTTTTCATATTTACAGATATGCTTCAGTATATTTCCTTGAATTTGGTCATCTGTGTTTCCATAACAGACAGCATAACATCATAGCAAGCTTACTCTCAGGGACCCCCTTAAGAATTTAGATTTTGAGACATTCAGGGGGTCCAAGTCCTTGAGATCACCGGTGGTTCCAAAACGCACTTCGTCATATTCTTCATAACTTTCATATTTCATAAGCGACATTCAAAAAGTGGGTGTCATATGAGAGCTGCAACTGTCTTCTTTCCAGTCAAATAGATGGGTAATGTAATTTTAAACCCTTATAATAGAAGAAGCTGAACTTATCATTTTTTTTGGCTACTGAAAGTTGACCCATTTTTCCACAAATCTGGGCTATAAACTATAAACAGATGGCATCGCTTCAGTGATCTGCTCTGTAAAAATTATTTTTATAAAATAATACAAAGAGTGTCTACAATTTTTGGCTTTCAGCAGTAAATTGTAAGCATATAGCAATATGTGGATGATCATAAAACACATTTTCTGTTAATTTGAGGAGAGCTTTTACACAAAATAACTAAATAAATAAAAATGTACATTTATTTCATGCAGTTACTGAATAATTTGCCTTACGAATTGGTCATGGAAATTCATATGGAAAAACCAAAATATACCCTGGAGAATAAGAGGTTAATTAGGAGGTGCCAGACCCCCCTGGACCCCTGTATTTCGCACCTTGCATACCGCCAAACACTAAGATATTCTGAAATTCAGGTCAGTATTACAAAAATTCTACTGTTCACTTAAATTGTTATGCTGCTTAAGAAGTTGTATTAAATTAGAAAATAATGCAAAATTTCACACTAGGGTTTGTACTGTTCACACACATAAGAATCCCTGACAATCATTTGTTTTGTCAATAAAACTAAGAGACATTTTCCTCTGACTGTTGTTTATCAGTTATAATGAAATTAATAGGTAACACGTCATTTGAAGGCTGCCTTCATAGGGATTTCATGACACATGCACACAAACATCGAATAACATTTTTAAAAAGCAACATCTGTGTATTTATGAACAGCTTATGTCTGTAACACATACTTTATTAGCTAAACAACACTGTACTGACATTGTAAACAAAAGCATTTTACCTCATTTTATTTTTTTCTCCTCCTACTTTTGCTTTTGTTGTGTTTTTGTCATCATCATTTCATTTTACTCTTCAATTGTAAAGCACTTTGACCTGCTCTGTGTTTGAGTGGTGCTCTATAAATAAAATGTATTATTATATTATAAGGAGGTGGACATGTGTTCCAGTCATTGCACTGTTATGAAGCATCTTTCCCAAGTAACCAGTTATCAACACAATGTTATTGACATCTTACAGATACTGACAGAGTCTACCCATAAACATGTTCTCCAAGCTTAAGCATGTTATGAAATCACTACGTAGGTAGCAAGGCTGAAAATATCTCATTGCAATTTTTCTGAATAGTATTGCTACTGTGATTATGTATTTTACTTTTTTGTGGTTGTGATGTCACAACACATGGGGGTTTGCTTGCCTCTGATTGGTCTAACTCATCTATAGGCAGTTCACAAACTCTGTGTTATTAGGTTAAAACATTTTGATAATGTAGGCTATAATTAAAAAAATGCAACTCTTGCGATTTGGAAATTGTGCTCTATTAAATTGCAATTTCAATAGAAAAACAATTAATCTTTCAGCCTTAGTTGGTAGCCTTCAAATGCAGTGTTATGTCTTTATTTCGATTATAGCTTTGCATCTCTCAAACTGGAGGGTGGTTCTTTGCGGAGTTCCATTATTATAGCAATTAAATGAGGTAGTTGGAAGGGTAAAGATCTGTCAGCAGTTAAAATGGTCTGAGATGTCTATCAATCATCATCAGGGTGAAAACTTTAAGAATAATGTAATGTATACGCATGATTCAGAGTAAATCTGATTGGACAGCTAGCTCAATAGCAAATTACATACAAACTGCTCTGCAGTGGAGATTACTGAATGATGTTCCCTACTGAAGGATGGTAGTTAGAATGGTCTCCAGGTTACTGCTATCACGCCCACTTCGTATAAGCCACGCCCACCAGACCGCCCACCACACAACTGACGTTTGGTCCTTGCCAGCTGTCTATTCAAGCTCCGTCCCACCTTAAATGGTGCAGCAGTTACATTCTGGCGCCTCAGACGCCTTTAACTGCTGCACCATTTAAGGTGGAACCGGAAATTCGAACGAGACATGAGTAAACAAGACACCAACTTCAGCCTCGTAAGACAGAAAGCAGCAGTTATGGACCATCTGGCCAAAAGCAGCATAAATATTGCTTATCACACACCTTAAAAGCCTTTAACGTCCTGAAGCCCAGCAGACAACACCGTAGATGAGTCAGTGTGAAGTTTACAGTGTCCTATTCGCTGCCACCTTAAACCGGTTTGCTACGAAGCTGCGTTTAGGGTCAAAAAGCCAAAACAACAAAGCCAAATGAACTTACAGAATCCATAAGGTACAGCAACGTTGTTTATCCTGCAGCCTACAGGTGGGTTTAGGTCTATTTCTAACCAAATCCACTTCGGCGGAGCGATTAGGGTCCTGGCGACTCTAAAGTTCAGAAAACAGACATGCGAACGAAAGTCGAGCTGAAATGAAAGTTTCGAGATGAAAACGAACCGAGTAAACGCGAAGCGAAGGACACGAGCGCGAAATGTGAGCGTGAAGCGGGGAAGCGGTCCTACCTGCGCGGCCATGAACGACAGATCCATGACGATGTTCTTTATCAGGACAAACAGGAGAGGAGAAGAAGAAGCAGAAGAGCCCGCTGAGGAGAGATGGAGAACCAGTTCAGGTCAGATTAACCGGAGGAACCTGCGGAGAACATCCAGAGCGCATAGCTGACAGAGTCCCGGCCAGTCTGCTGGACATTACAGAGCCATCACCAAACAAGCGGAGTGGAATGGGAGAGAGAGAGACGGGGTTGAGAGGGAGGCTGAGGGAGAGAGAGGGAGAGATGAGAGGGGAGAAAAGGAAAGAGAGAGAGGAGGGAATGAAGGAGGGAGCCAGGCTGAGAGAGGGGAGAGAGGGGAGAGAGGGGAGGGGGGGGGGTGTTCTCCTAGTGCTATTGAGATTGCTATAATAATAATAATAATAATAATAATGTTTATTTGTTACTTTTTAAAATAAATACAAAAATAGACAACATACATATTTAGCAACATACATTTTAGAGTTCCATATAGTACAAAAAAAGGTTCTCGTTGACTTGTTGTATTTTGACTCCACACCTTAAAAAAGAGGTCCTTTAAAAGGTTTTTTGGTAAAAAGGTAAAGGCAACATATCCAAAAAATGTGCTACACTTTTATTCACAATTTTACACATTCTTAGCAAAAAAAGGTTCAATATAGATTCATTACAATAGTGGAACCCTGTTTTCCTATCATATTTTAACACTGAATATTGTACACTCTTAGCAAAAAGGGTTCTACACAGTCCTGAAAAAAAAGGGTTCTTTGAATAAAGGCAGTTCTTAAAAGGTTCTTTCAAAAAGGCAACATTTACAGACACTGTTAGCAAAAATGGTGCTGTGTAGCACCAAATAAATTCCTATTGCATTTTGACTTTAAATTCAGAGTAGTCAGAGTCAGAGTAGTTCATATATATAATAATTTTTGGAAATGGGGTTTTATGGGGTGCGCGCTAGGCTAACGGCTCACCGCAGATGACCAGCCATTCCATCGCTTCTACTCTCAAACGTTTGTTCCTTGGAGAATAAACTGGACTACCTCCGGATTCAGCGGGCTACCCAGTGTGAGTTCAGAGACTGCTGTGTTTTCGTTTTTACGGAGACATGGATGACGAGCTCAACTCTGGACTCTGGACGGCCTGTTGTGCTTCCGTGCGGACAGAGACGCTGAGCTGTGCAGTAAGACTCGAGATGGGGGAATGTGTGTTTACATCAACACTGTATGGTGTAGAAACGCGGCGCTAGTCTCTAGTCACTGCTCACCGCTGGTGGAGTTTGCGATTGTCAGAGCCAGGCCATTTTATTTGCCAAGAGAGGTAAATACGCTGTACATAGTAGCGGTGTATATAGCTCCCAGTGCTAATGCTAACGCCACACTGAACAAGCTGTACAGCGCGATCAGTGATCTACAAAACACGCACCCAGACGGACTGTTTATTGTTGCTGGAGATTTCAACCATGCCAATTTGAAGTCAGTGCACCTCAAATGTCACCAGTATGTGGACTTTGTAACCCGGGGGGCTAACGTGTTGGATCTTGTTTACACAAACATCCCCCGCACATACAGGGCTGAGCCCCGCCCCCACTACGGCTACTCAGACCACATCTCTGTGATGCTCATTCCAACGTACAGACCGCTCATCAGCCGTGCCAAACCAGACCAGAAACAAGTGAGATCCTGGCCACCAGGAGCTATCTCTGCTCTTCAGGACTGTTTTGAGCACACTGACTGGGAGATGTTCAGAGAAGCAGCAACATCCGGTGACTCCATCAACCTGGAGGAGTATACAGAATCAGTGACTGGCTACATCAGCAGGTGCATTGATGATGTTACTGTCTCCAAACTCATCACAACTCACCCCAACCAGAAACCATGGATGACCGCAGAGGTGCGCACGCTACTGAGAACCTGTGACAAGGCTTTCAAGTCAAGGGACAAAGCAAGCCTCAGGATAGCAAGAGCCAAGCTTTCCCGGGCCATCAAAGAGGCTAAGTGTGCCTACTCAAAGAAAATCCACAATCACTTTCAAAACACTGCTGACACACGGCGCATGTGGCAGGGCATAACGACCATCACCAACTACAAGTCACCTTCACCTGTTTGTGACAGTGATGCCTCCATTCCAGACGCGCTAAATAACTTCTATGCTTGGTTTGAAGCACAGAACGGCACGATGGCGAGGAAATCCACACCTCCTCCAAGTGAACAGGTACGGTACTGTGTCTGTCCACAGCTGATGTGCGGAGAACTCTACACAGTCAACCCACGAAAAGATCAGAGAATGCGCCGAACAGCTGGCTGATGTTCTCACGGACATATTCAACATCTCTCTGAGCACTGCAGTCGTTCCAACGTGCTTCAAGTCCACCATCATCATCCCTGTGCCGAAGAAGTTCCCATGAAGTGCTTTGAGAGGCTTGTCATGAGGCACATTAAAGTCCAGCTTCCTCCTTCACTGGACCCACTGCAATTTGCATATCGCCCCAACCGCTCAACAGATGACGCCATCTCCACCACACTCCACCTGGTTCTCACCCACCTGGACAATAAAGACATGTCAGAATGCAGTTCATAGACTTCAGTTCAGCATTCAACACCATCATCCCTCAGCAGCTGATTGGAAAACTGAGCCTGCTGGGCCTGAACACCTCCCTCTGTAACTGGGTCCTGGATTTCCTGACTGAGAGACCTCAGTTAGTCAGGATAGGTAATAACATCTCCAGCACCACCATACTGAGCACCGGCGCCCCTCAGGGCTGTGTGCTCAGTCCGCTGTTGTTTACTCTGCTGACTCATGACTGTTCTGCAAAGTACAGCTCAAATCACATCATCAAGTTTGCTGATGACACGACTGTGGTGGGTCTGATCAGCAAGAATGACGAGTCAGCGTACAGAGAGGAGGTGCAGCGGCTAACAGACTGGTGCGGAACCAACAACCTGTTTTTGAATGTAGACAAAACTAAGGAGATGGTTGTTGACTTCCGGAAAGTGCGAGGTGACCACCCCCCACTTAACATTACTGGCTCTGCTGTGGAAATCCTCGGTGTCCACATCACAGAGAACCTCACCTGGTCTCTCAACACCAACTCCATAGCCAAGACAGACCAGCAGCGCCTCTACTTCCTGCGGAGACTGAAGAAAGTTCATCTCCCCCCCCATCCTCTCCGTGTTCTACAAGGGGACTGTGGAGAGCATCCTGAGCAGCTGCATCATCGCCTGGTTTGGGAATTGCACCGCTCCCCCGCAAGACCCTACAGTGTATAGTGAGGACAGCTGAGAGGATCATTGGGGTCTCTCTCCCCTCCATCATGGACATCTACACCACACACTGCATCCGCAAAGCCACCAGCATTGTGAACGACCCCATCCATCCCTCACACAGACTTTTTTCACTGCTGCTGTCTGGCAGAAGGTACCGGAGCATCCGTGCCATCACTGCCAGACTCTGCAACAGCTTTGTTCCTCAAGCAATCAAGGACTGAACTAACTAATTTTACTCCACTGTGTACTTGTACATAGATGGAATGACAATAAAAGCCTCTTGACTTGATATACATATGCGTATATAAAACATTAAGAGATTAATAATGTAACAAATCGTACAAAATATAATAACCTTAAGACTGTACGATTATTCAACCTAGTTCTAGACATTTGCTTATATATGTGATCATATCAGGTAAAATCATCCTAACACACTGACAGATCTTAGTAAAATGTATAAGAATAGGTTAACTATAACTTCACATGGTTACATTCTGCAACATCACTGTTTTGCATCCTATCTGTTGTATTTGAGGTAGCAGTTCATTCTCTGCCTCAATGAGGCACATGTTATCCTCTCATCTTAGGAGTGTTGAGTTCAAAAAAAAAAATCATGTTGGTTTGCAATATTTAATGTCTTCTTTCACCGTGGATGGATTATGAGGGCAATAGGCTGATTGCGTTAACTGCGGACGTCTTTATGATTAATGCTATCTAATAGAAGTGGTCCATATTTAATGTAAGTGCGTGTTCTTCAGGGCCAAAGTGGCACTACCATGCTCTTTGGTGCACTCTAGACCTAATTATAAAGGGAAGCTGCACTACAGGTCCACAAGTTTGTGGGCACATGCTGTTACATTGTTTCTTCTAAATGCGAAAAGAAAATTACATCAATTTTAAATATTCTTGCATAATTGAGTGTGTGAGATGTAAACAGAGTGCTTCAAAGTGGTTTGGTGTGAAATGGTTCAGACTTCTTTACAGTGGTGGTAATAGAAACCAGGGGTCGCCATGACTACAACACACATATAGACATTTTATTTACTATCCAAAACCACCAGTGAACCTAGACGTGTCTTCTGAGTTTTATATTGAATGTTGATGATGCGAAAATAGTTTTCTTTGGGGACTACAATCCACCATGAATGGAGTTTAAGTTCTCAAAACTATCATACAGCACCGTCTTGACATCAGGCAGTGCATTCATAACAATTTCATGTAAAAACTTTCTATGAGGGAGCTATTAGAGGCAGACGTCTGGTTCCTATCACAACCACTGTGAACAATTCTAACTTGGTAAGTTTCTCCAGAATGCAGAGCATTTCACACCAAACCACTCTGCATGACTCTGTTTACATCTTAACCACTTAAAGAAACTTGAAAGACTTTTCTGGGAAGGCTTTACACTAGATGTTGAACATTGCTATGAGGATTTGATTGAGCATTAGTGAGATGAGGTACTGATGTTGGATGGTCAGTTCTGGATGACTCCAACTCATTCCAAAGGTATTGGATGGAGCTGAGTCCAGAGAACACAGCCAATACTGGGGGGGCTTTACCCCCCCATGCTCCGCTTTGGGCATGGTGACCTTAGGCTTGTGCAGCTGCTCCAGAGAGTCCCATTCTATTTGTCAGTGCTTTTCTATGAAGAATGTACAAGCTGTATCAGCAATGGGCAACCTTGAAGTAGATGAATTTAAAAATTAGATGGCATCCTACTTGGTGCCCACCCCCACCAGTCATATTATTTTGTATGCAAGAATGACAATTAGTGCAATGGTAAACACCATAAAACAATAATTAACTATTTACAGTGGAACAGCTTCTATGATATTTAGAAAATAAATAAATATAAAAAAATCCTTGCAAGGTCCCCTGGTGTCTCAAAGAACATACACAACTGTTTATACAGTTTAGAGCAGCAGACAGCCCTGGCAGACAGTTCTGACAGACAGTTCATTACTCTGCTATTGCTGCAGAGCTTTCTGTCTCCAGGTGGGGGATTTAAGTACCAGACAGTCTCTGAGAATTTCAGATGCTGGAATGAACTCAGTGTGAACTCGGTGTGAACTCAGGTTGAACTTATCAGTCTGTTTCTTACTTGGCTGCATTTCTAAGATCATTTTAGCAGACATGCTACCTCATATTTGCAGCTTTTCAGAATCCATTTCCTGTCTTCTGAAAGTGGAGCTGCTAAAGACTGTGGAGATTTACTGATGATTAGGGCTGCAACAGTTAGTCAATTTCAATTATGGGAAAAATAAACATGCCACCTAAATAAAAGCAAAAGTGTTCTGCAGCACTGTATAATGTTCAAATGATCTGTAGGAACCACAGAACATCTTTCTGATCATGTTTGGATTCAAGGCTGCAACTTTTGATAGTTTTTTAGTCACTATTGATAGTTTTCTGATGACGTCATGTTGACTGCAACCATTTTGCTAGCAACATCAAGTTCATTCAGCAGTGCTGTGGCTGTGCTCTTTTATTGGTTTTTGTAAAATCTCACATACTGGAATGTTCTGAACTCTGGAGATGAGCAGGTTATACGGATCCACCAATCTAGCTAATCTTCTCCTTTTAATGTTTTCTGGAAATGCATCTAAAATGTCTACATATCTTTTCATATGTTTTGTGGTCATTATGGTCGGTTTTGTTGGTCTTTATCCACCTGCAGGGCTGTATCTGCAGTAACAGTGATGAGATGAGCTCTATCAGAGCATAGTCAGTGTTACAGCTCACCTACCAACACTGATACGTGGTCGTCCTAATGAAGTAATCCAATACTAAGAATCCAGCCTGGCCACAATGTGACCTCTGGTACCTAACCTTGACCAGACTTCTCGAACTTCTCTGCATGCTTTATGGCCCAGAGGGATAAGGGGGTCATGGAAGCCTACCTGAGGGCAAGGCCAAACTTCCTCTAAATGTAACGCTGCCCAAACTAGTCAGACGCCCGAGGATAAAAAGAAATGAGATAGCTTTAATCACAGGAGGGTTTGGCACAAATGTGAAAAAGTGAAGTTAAAAACAGATAAACATAAAAAAAACAGAGAATCCAAAAACCAAGTAAACAAGTATTTATAATGGTGTAAACAATCAGTGTTCGAGTGATGTGGAGCGGGTGGCTTGTGATGGGTAGGGGAACATTCTTAAAACAGACGGTTCTTCAAGCATTTTTCAGTAAGTCTATACAGAACCATGAACACTCAAAGAACCCTTTGCCTGATTAAATGTTTCTTTGCATGGTGAAATCACTCTTCAGATTGATGGAGAATGTACTGTATATAGTTCTATATTGAATTGACCTATTTTGATTTTTTCCCATGATCCAGATAGATAAGCAGCATAGAAAATGTGTGTGTATGTATTTTGATTTTTGAAAATGGTTCTACACTGCACCAAAAAGGTTTCTGCTATAGCTACAATGTCAAGCTTGAAAAAATGCAGCGTGGCTGTCTTTGTGGAGAGGTGTGAATTACCCGCTCCCCTTCACCCCTCATTGCTCACTAGCAGCTCAGTACAGTCACAACATTGCACACAGAACGACATCAGAGTCCTGGTTCATCTGATAACAGAGTTACGAGGTGGCATGGTGGCGCCATAGGTAGGAGCAAAATGGGCCTGGGTTCGATTCTCTGGCAGGGTGTCCTTTCTGCATTTGCCCACAGTCCGAAGACATGCAGTCAGGCCAGTTGGAGATGCTAAGTTGGTGTGTGTAAATGTATATGTCTGTGTGTTTGTCCTGTGATTGATTGGCGACCTGTCCAGGTTATTTCCTGCCTTCCGCCCAATGAGTGCTGGGATAGGCTCCAGCTACCCCCATGACCCAGGGAGTAAGAGGCTTAGAAAATGTGTGTGTGTGTGTGTGTATCCATTTGATTTCCATTTGACTGTCACAATACCATATATTACTGCTGTCAGAACAAAACCTTGCATGTCCATTTTTATGTCTTTAACATAATTTGAGAATGTCTATTTCCCTTTACATACGTGATAAGTGGAAAAACAAATGGCCTGAAATTACTTTGGAAAAAGTCTGGTTCCACTGACTTACATTAAAAGTAAAGTATGTTGTTTTTTTCTCCTTTCTTCTATATATACCCATTTCCTTTAACAAAGAACCCTTTTTAAGGCTGTTTCATGCTGAATATTGGTGAAAATGCTAAGCAGTTTTAGTTGATGAAAACACTGCTTCAGTCAAAGAAATTGTACATATTTTGTTCTACCTGTATAAGAGCAAACTGTAACCCAACAGTTCATATCACTGTCATATTCATTGATGAGTTAATTTTGGGTGTTATTAGGCCTCATTGACCAACTATACTTAAGAGGAAATTTCGTCTTAAAAGCCACTTATGCAGTTTTGACGAATGTTCTGACATTCAGCAATGTTTTCTCATTTGGGGTTTGTTCTTAGGTAAGAACAGAATCTACACACTTAAGAGCACAAAAGTGAGAACAGTTCTGCGCTTTAAGAACACATCATGAATCTTGACATAGACTTTTTCTTAGGACCTTTCTTAAGGACACACTTAAGAACAAACTGAGAAAGATATTGGAGAATATGGCCCATTGTCGTTATTGTTGACGAAATGCAAAAATCCTTTGTTAATGAGCATTTTGGTCTGTTATTTAGCAGATGAGATTAACACCTTGTGATTCACCTGTTCAGACCTCTCTGTTTTGTCTCTGCTTCATCTTGGCTTTAGTCTGGATCTACCTGCCATTTAATCTTCTGTTTCTGGTGTAGTTTGTCCAGCAAAACATTATAATAACAGGCCCCTATAAATAACAACATAGCATCTTAAGCATTGTCCAATAGCTTTTTCAAGATAGTTAATAACTAGGTAATTGTTACATGTGCATTAAAAAGTGACACAATATGAACTATTAACTATTTACTTAGTGACACAAATAATTCAAAGCTCTTTTCATAAATGTTAAGTCTATATTTAATCTCAGTAAGAAATATGATATACGCTTATATGATATATGATATATGCTTATTAATTGTTACATTTAAAATATATGCATTACAAAAGAGCAAAATAATAAACAACTACTAATAATTTAAAACAGGATGTGGGCAAATACTACGTAGTAAATAATGAAGAATATTGGTTTTAAACAACTACGTAAATGCTAATAACTATATAATTGTTAACAAACTACAAGGATTTCTACAATAGATAATAATGAGTGATTGTCACTCAGTAAATGGTTAGTAATTCTAACAGTGTAATTGATTAATGCATATGTAATGATTAAATACATATAAATACTAAATATTATGTATTAGATATTAAGTTGCTGTTTATGTGTTGCCATTTGTCCTTATTTGAACCCATACTTTTCTGAGTCTGGTCCTCTTTTGTTTACTGTTTATTTCCACCTTTGTAATATTCCTGTTATCTTGTTTGAGAGTAGTTTTATAAAAGCTCCTCTGATTTTCTTATCTCCCTATTTTTTTCCCTCCTGCTGCAGAGCTGCCTCTGGCCTCTGTTGATGATTGTGCATTCTAGAAGAAACACAATAAAAAGGCTCTGCTCTTACATCCTGACTATAAGTCTGAAGTGTTGCACCAGCAGCCTGGGAGCATCACAATGTCTGCTCTAATAGCATCTGGGCTCTGTTTCTGCTCTGTATATTTAAACAAATAGTCTTTCTGGCCATGTAGGACGTTCATGATTATAAAACCAGCGTCCTATGCTGCAGGGTAGAGTAGCTGTTGCTGTGTGTGGTGGCTTTAATAAAAACACATTCCATCCAGTTGGTGTGGTCTGCAGTCTGGCCAGTTTCATTATCTCAGAGTAATTATCAGGCAGAATTGATAGTATTCTGATGACGTCACAATTGCTGCCACTATTTTGGTAGCAACATCAGGTTTACTCAGCAGTGCTGTGGCTGTTTGTAATTAGATAAACCCATAACTGATCCAGCAACGGCAGTAAAACACATTTTATCACTTTTATATATCTTATTTTTAAAGTGTATTAACTGATATATTTGAGTGTATTGACTTGATTTTATTTGATTTATTGCTGCAGTGATAACAAATGAGATTTCCCACGGTGTTACTAGCATCCCGTCCCAAAGCACATACTCACTAAATGGTGTGTAAAAATAGTGCATATCCCATTGGAAGTGCACTCATTAGTGCAGTAGGTGAAGTACAGAAGTGTGTGGTCTGGGACGCGGTGGTAGATCAGCCAGTGAGACACGTTCAACAGGTGCTCTGCTGTGCTGCTCGTTAGCTGCTCATTAAACACCTCCAAGAAAAAGTTTGAGGGGTTTGATTAAGGAGCATTTATTGAAGTAAATTAATACACATATTGAGGTAAGCTGATGTTGCTTCATATTCGCCAACTTTTGTAATTCGTTCTCTATTCAAGGCACCTCAGGGTAACTGCAGCACTATTTTTAAGATGGAACAGAAAATTTAAATGAAAACTGGTGAACAAGAAACTGTTTTTTGCTTTATATCTGTGTATGAGTTTATTAGTGTTACAGCTCGCCTACCAACATGGAGACAAGGTCTTCTTAATGAC
The DNA here is from genome assembly GCA_023558415.1 of Piaractus mesopotamicus. Lineage (NCBI taxonomy): Eukaryota > Metazoa > Chordata > Actinopteri > Characiformes > Serrasalmidae > Piaractus > Piaractus mesopotamicus. The sequence goes on from JAILXH010158109.1 coordinate 26,654, forward strand.
ACAGTCCAATACTATGAATGGAACTGTTTCAGTCTGTAAAGGTTTATTCTGCTCTAGCCAAAACACAGATATTACTGTGAAAATTCAGACCACCCTTTGTTTAGTTAATTTCCAGGAAAATCAGCCATTAGTTACAAGTTATTCATATATTGTTAATAAGACACTGGAAGCCCATAAAAACAGGTTTACCTGAGCATCTAAAATGGTTTTATTTGAAAAACAAAAATTGTTGCGTCCTGCTACTTGCTTGTGCTGTCATGGGAGCGCAGGAGGCGTGGCCATGCAAAGCAGCTATGTGCGCAGGCTATTCAGATGTGCCGTGTTTGTGGTTGGAGAGATTTATTGTCAATAAGTTGTTGCTGTTGTTGTTAGCTTCATGATGTGCACGTGTTATTGGCACTATTCTGTGCTGGGTTGTGGGATAGTTGGTGCAGTGTCAGTGCCTATGGTCAGGGAGAGTTGTATGGCTAGAAATGATCTGCCTGCTAAAAATGTTTTGCCTTTCTGCCTGTTCAATAAAAGAGCATTCACAATTAAAGCTTGATTTTTCTTGCATACTGTTCTATGCCAATGCCACACTGGTGTCAGAAGTGGTAGAACACCCCACAGCTGACTGAAAAGGAATGGTGCTTTCAAAAGCACCGAGTCCAGCCGAGGACTACAAAAGAGCTTAAAAGTTAGCTTAATGATGTGCACATAAGTTGTTTGCACAATTCTCTGCTGGTCTGTGGGGCAGTTGGTGCAGTGATAGTTCCTACCATGAAGTGAAAGTGAATGGCTAGAAGTGATTTGCCTGCTATCTCATCCGTTTCAGCAGCACTGAGCAGCAGTTATCCCTTGCTGCCTGTTGAATAATAAAAATGTATATTTACACAGATTTATACCGAAACCGTCAAAACCGTGTCTCACTAAGCTTGAGTTAGCTTAACATCTGTGTGACTGTGTTAGCGTCCAACTTAATCCAAACATCTAGACAAAGAAGAAAATGACTCTTCGTGCTCCTGTTGGACCAAAGACTGCAGATGTTGAGATGTTGCCACAGGCCACATTCATACTTGTGCTGTGTTGTTGTTTGTAGTCAGTTATGATCAGTATGCAGTGTCTGCTGGTCTATAATGCCTGCAGGTGCAGCTCCGCTTCTGACAGACTGAATTAAGGCAGGTCTATACTACAGTCTGAATTTATTTATTTGCTTCTTTCTACACCTAATGCAATGTGAGTTACTGCCAGGATAAATTCCTTTATATCTTACTCAGGCAATAAAACCGAGCCAGATTCTGGTTTTTATTGTGAATGAACAGAATTAGTAAATAATAATTATATTAAACACTTATGCTTCAAAAAAGATATCTTGGCATCTTGCATTTCCCCTTTATATCTCATTATAAGAATACTATTATATTATTCAGCTGATTTTCTTACACTTTTACTTGTTTTATCTTGTGAAAATGTCTTATTCCAGTTGCAGGTAATTCCATTTAAAGTATTATTTCTATTTGACAACCACAGTACCTTTCACAAAACTATAATAAATATATTAAAAATTAGGTGTAAATGCTTAAATTATGCAACAAAAAATGTAAGTGGGCTCATCAAAATTTGCTTGTTCATTAGGTTGAATGAATAACTGACTCTAAATGTAGGTATTGTGATATAAACTGAGTCTGTTCTACAGTTTCTCGTTAGGTTGAATTGGATTTTTGCCAGCATTCAGTAAAGCTTGTCGAATCTTACAACAATGGCTATGAAAGAACACATTTGTGGGCAGAGCCTGGAGAGAGAGCTGTCTGTTTTTATAAGCCATGCAGGTGTTCAGTGTAGAAGTACTAATTGTACCCATCATACACTCAGGAAAGCATACTGTGATGTAATTTATAATGTTACCAATGTTGTCATTGCCAAACCCAGCTCAGTTCCATACCTAACATCATTTATGGGGCTTCATCATAGACTACAGTCCTTTGCAGGGGTGTGGTCCACTCTAAAGTAGCAGGTATACTGTGACTAGCTGGACTGAGATCTGTCTCACAATGCAGGAATTTTTTGTTTAGTCAGCTAACTTGGCCTGGATTTTCTGTCTCACGATGGTGGATTGCTTTTTACTGCTATGGCAACTCATACTGCATGTCTAACCTGCTCCAGGGCCAGCTGCATTCAGGATTTTGGATCATGCACTTCAAAAACTTACATCTTAGCGAGTGAACTGATCTTAAATCCAGTCAATATATGTAGTGTTTCTCATTTTGATTGCTAGGTTGCACATAGAAACACTACTTAAACACTTAAACACTAGCTATAAAATTGGCTAGAAACTTATTACATTCTTGGCATAATTACACTTCAGAACTATGTTTTTTTTTTTTTTT
>JAILXH010158120.1:0-14161 GCA_023558415.1 Piaractus mesopotamicus
TGACTGAAGGATTCTGGGAAGTGGAGTTTTTGGTGGTCTGAGAGTCCGAATGAGAACCCGGAAGCGTGACACACTGCAGTTAATATTCTCCTCCATGCGATGTTGAGCAGTATGTTGTGTTTTTGGCAGTTAAAAAAAGATGCAGTGGCAGTTTTGGCAGTTAAAAAAAGATGCAGTGGTGCTTCGTTGTCTCAGAGTACGCATATGCTAGCCTTCACCCTCTCAGCATTGTGTGTAATGGAGACATAGTTTAGCAGGTGGGAATTGACCACGGAAAATTTGGCATAAATAAAAGCTTTTTGGCTTATGATTAAAGGGTTAATAAACATTCCTTTCTCTCTCTATATGCCTCAGTGAGCACAAAGCATTGTCATTAGTATACACAGAAAACACTGAGTTCAAATAGTGCGCACTTAATCATAAAAAGAAGTCCTGCATTAACCTGAACCAGCAACTGTTTACAGCAATTCTATGATAACAAGATTTGCCAAAAAGACCTTGTGAATGAATATTAATCCTACAAATGGCCAGGACCCCCTAGTTGGGAGTTTAAAGGGTTAATGAGCAAACAAATTAATAATTTATAAAAGAATGGCCAAAAAGTTCACTTTCTTGGGAGTCACAATTTCTATGATGTCACACCAGCTCAACCTGCGTGTCTATGGAATGCATGTGTCAGTTTGTGTCTCTCATTCTTCCACAAAGAACAAGCAGAAAACTGGTGGCTTTATCCTTGCAGTGCAAAAAAGTAGAAGCATATGAATAGAAGGAATTCTGCCTTGTTACATAGATTCAAGATTTTGGATGTAAAATTTACAAAGGCCACATTCATCTGTCTGGCCAACACCACAAAGACATCCATTCAGACATACTTTCATGATCCTTCATGTCTTGAACACAAAACAGAACCTTAAGTGACCAGGCAACGCATAAGACTTTCCGTTTTGAAACATTAATTTTTCTGTATCGAATTCTTCAAGTGTTCATTCATGCAGAATAAATAGTGAGACGGAACAGAATTAATTTATTCTGCTAGCTACCAGTAAACGTCTCATGTGTTGAGCACGTAAGCAGAACAGCCAAATCAAGCCTTTAAATGAGTTGAAGACCATCGACAGGCATGGCAATAATGTCTTACTGGCAAAGCTTCATTTGTGCACTAGCAATCCTGCAAAAATGTGTGTAGGAACTCCAGAGGGACAGAGAGCATTGTTCTGTTAGGCGGGAAAGATGAAAGACTAAACAGCAGCACAAAAGCTACACAATGTGTAAACTCGAACAATGAATAAAAGAGTCACTAGTTTATTGCTGCATAGTTGATGATTACTGCAGATGATGAGAAAGGTATTGTGCTCTATCCTGTTCCAGCCCTCCCACATCCCCCCAAAATCACCTTTTCCACCATTTCTACAATAACATTTTCCATGCCTCAAACAATAATCACCTATTTAATGTTAATGCTTTCTCACCACGATAGAAACTCGTGTGCAATGGCTTGAATGAGGGATAATGAATGCAAGTGTATGCATGCGTGCACATATTCAGTTCAGTGAACAGAGGTTTAAAGAGTTTCAAACTAATTAACATTGCAGAAAACAGGTTTGGAGACGTTTTTTCCACTGCTCTCTTGGCTGCTTTAATTTTGGTCCTACAGACTTTGAAGAACTTTTTTTTTTACCAAAAAAAATAAAATAAATAAATTTAAGAAATTTTTAACAAAAAAATGACACAGAAGCCTCAACAACGACATATAGTATTATTTTTACTGTATTTAATGTATCCACTCGTTGCCATTATTACAGCTTCCATTCTTTTTGAGAGACTTGCTTTCAGTCTTTCAAAGAAATCTGCAGGGATATTTTTCCATAGCTCAGAAGTTCAGTCTCAGAAGTTGCATTTTCTGCTTCTCACAATCCAAGCAATTCCAGACAAATTCAGTGAGGTTGAGGTCTGGACTTCGGGGTAGACAGTCTATTGTTCTGAAAACAGCAGCAGCTTTTTTTTACAAATCTTCTTTCATGCCTTTTTTTTTCTATTTCTTTTTTTTTCCTGACAGCCTCACATCCTTTCAGACCAATAGCTTTGAGTTGTCCTCTCACAAAGTAAAAATGGACCTAGCCCTGCAGTGTGCCATTACAAACATTTCTGAAAGAATGGGTCATTCTAAAGAGCTCACTGAATTTGAGCATGGTACTGTAATAGGATGCCACCATTGCAACAAGTCAACAAAATTCACAAAATGTCTTCCCTCCTAGATATTCCACAATCAACTGTAAGTGGTATTATTGAAAAGTGGAAGCATTTAGAAACCACGGCAACTCATGATGCCAAGTGTCAGACTGAATGGTGTAAAAGCACACAGCCACTGGAACCTGGAGCAGTGGAAACATTGCATTGCGCCAAGTGTAAAGTTTGGTGGAGGAGGGATAATGCTATGGAGTTGTTTTTCAGGGGTTGGCCTAGGCCCCACAGTTCCAGTGAAGGGAAATGAACTAGTACGGAGATTGCTTGCCAGGCCCTCTCATCTAACATCAGTGTCTGACCTCAAAAATGCTCTTTTGGATGAATGGGCAAAAATTCCCAAAGCCACACTCCAATGCTTCCCAGAAGAGTGGAACCTGTTATAGTTGCAAAGTATGTGTGTGTGTGTGTGTGTGGGGGGGGGGCTACTCCATATTAACACCTATGGATTTAGAATGGGATGTCATAAAAGCTCCATTAGGTGTAATGTGTAGGTGTCCCAATACTTTTGTCCATTTAGCGTATCTCCTGACCAATGAGTAACTAGTGCCTAAAGGCTGTTTTGACTGGAATTTAAATGAATTGGTCTCTGATTATTGCACAGTACTGTATGACTGTACGTCCTCATATCAATAGTCCAGTAAGTTGAAACAATAAACCTTGAGTTGTTTTTCCACTGTCTTTCTCCAAGGCTTATTCTCAAAGGTGAGTTCTCCTTTTGAATGCAGACCATATGGACATCATCCACAGAAATATTTTACCAGTGGGATTCCAGGAAATGCATACATCTTCCTGCTTCATCCAAACAATCTGTATTGGACAAGTCCACAGTCATAGATGGCTAGTGGAGTGCCTCTTTAGAGAGATCTCAGATGCTCACATCTGTTTGTTTCTCAAGTGTAACAGATGAAACACCAAAGCTCCTTAGTTTGCTAAAGCTGTACGTTTGTTCCTTAAATATGTAACAGCTTGAACAAGCTTATCTGCTGGAGAGTAAAAGCATGTGTAAGGTATGACAGAAACCAGTTGCCGTCTGTGCTGCAGCACATGCTTGGCCGTTAGCGGAAGGTCAAGAGACTGGTTGTTGAGGCCGTAGGCAGTGTCTAAAGCTGATGGGTCAGAAATCACTACCAGACAAATAAAAAGAGGAGAAACATGGAATGCTTCAGATGTTTCATTTTTGTAACCTTTGACATTCTATTTGCAATCAACAAACACCAGAAGCACAGAATAGTAAGCGAGTGAGCAAATGTCTGGCTATGAACAAAAATAAACAGTGCAAAAGAGCGAGATATTGGTTGCCAGCCATAAAAAAAGGTTAAATTTTCAAAACCTCAGTTCCTGATGTGAAAACAGCAAGCACATAGTCCAAAGACATAGAGTATCTTCCTCACATTTTCCACCTTAATAAACAATCAATACTATCAGATCTGCTCTGAAAATCATCCATTTTCGCCAGTGATGCTGTGACTGTGGCAACATGTCCATGGCTGCATGGAATGACAGGTTTCATAATGACAAAATGTAATACAGCATAAGACTTAACAACAACAACAACAGTAATTGCAACAGTGGGCCAAAGATAACTTCAACTTCATCTAGCTCCTTTAGTCCCTCAGCTGGAGGAGTTCATGTTCATACAGGAGACCTTCCACCCTCTGTGTTATTTGGGGAGTGGACAGTCACAGAAAGATTTATGTCTCTTTTAATAATAAGGAACGAGTCAGCAGATACAGATGCCTCTCCCCTCTCTCAGAGAAAGACACACTGCCTCACCTCCCCAGCAGATCAAACCTATCTCCAATGCTTGTTCCTCAAAAAGCTGTTTTAGATAAAACACTGATATTATTAATGCGCTCATGGTCAATACTCTCTGTCATTAGAGGCATGGAGGCTTAAGGGAGGTACTGGAGGACGTGGCTATTTACGGAACTGATTTACTATCTTTCCCTGTGGTCCTTAGCAGACTGGATGTTAGAACAGGACAGAACATCCTCGTGCACAGCTGTCTGACCTCTGAATCTCACAACCAATCCTAACACCCTGTAGGCTTGAGATGAAGAAAATCTGTTTCGAAACCAAGCCACTGACGTAAACTGTCATAAATTTTCCCAGAGTGAAGAACATGATGAGCAGTGTTATCAAAACAGTTTTACACAAACAGTTGGTAAACACAGTTAAAAATGAAGTGCCAAAAAGGGTTCTTTGGAGCAATTCTAGAAGAACCACTTTTGGTTCTAAACCTGAAGAACCTTTCATTGAATCTTTCTTTAGAGAGCCTACACCTAATGTTAAGGTTATACACTATTTTTTTCTAGAATTGTATGGGTAAGCTAAGAAATGTTTAGGAATTCAAATTTTTAAAGTTAATTGTAGAGGAACTTAAGAACTCAGATTTCTTTACAATGGTGGTGATCACTATGTCTACATCACAAATATGGCCATTTTATCTATCTAAAACAACCAATGAACCTACACGTCTTTTTCTGAGCATTTATAGGTGGACTTTATATATCTATGTGGATAGTGGTAAAATAGTGGTCAATCTAAAAAAAGGACAAAAACTTTATCTCAAAATTTTTGTACAACAATGTCTCAGGCACATTGAAAGCCCTGACATTATTTCTACTTTAATCAAGTTAAGAACTTAATGTCTTGCAATCACTAAATTCAGGTAAGTTGTTCGAACTGTCTGGTTGAAAACTCCATGTGTAATGTCAAAACTTTTCAAAACATTTAAGGCAACAGATAACCTCAAATAGTTTGAGTAAACTGAAATTATCATGGTTTACAACGCGTCAGGAAACAGATTCATAACCACTTTGTGTAATAACTTACTGACTGTAGCTTTTCCTCTGGATGTTTCTTTCCTATCACCACAAATGTATATTAAAATGAGTGAATAATGAGCAAACAAAATGACTTGTGTGACTGTATGCTTGCAGCGCAGTGTCTTCAGTCACACATGATTGTGTGGGATTGCGTTTGTAAATGGCCTGGTGTGTTGCTCTGACGTAAAAACCTTCTGTCCTTGTTTACATGGCTGAGTCTGATGACACAGTGATGACTCATTGAAGTGATTCCAAAGACAACATGTTTATATAGCTCAGTGGGCACACTGTGAGATGCTGCAGCTTATCTTTTCTGTTTCAGTAAAAATCAGCGATACTTCAAATAGAGAGGAAACAACGCCCATGTATGGATGTCACTGTTGGTCCCTGTGGTCAAACCCAGCTTGAATCATGCTGTTCTCAGTGTACCGCTCAGTCATAACTACATGTGGCTGAACCACAGAGATGCAACTCCTCCAACTCTTCCACTGTATTGTCCCAGCTCTTAGAACACAGCCTTAGCCAAGCCAGATGACAGGTGTCTGGCACAGACCGAGCTCCAGACGCTGAGCCCCTTTCCACCACTGGAATCTGGAAAGTGCGTGAGAGCTGGTCAAAACACAGTCTGCCTCTATACACAGAAGCTTTTGACTACGCCTTGATTGAGGGACATACCACTACAAACCACAGAAAATGGAGGGATTACAGCAGATGTAGCCGATGCTCTGATGCCAAGAAAATGACCATGACTGGATGCAAAGTGAAAAACTTGACCAACGTGACCAAACTTGAGATGATTAAAAGATTGAAACATTAGGAGATCTGAAAAGAATATAGCATTTCACAGAACACCATACTATTCTCCGGGGGTGCAGGACAAGGCCATGGAACACTTTAAATCAGCAGTGAGAATACTGTGACTGTTTATGCCCTCATCATGGAGAAAGGGACATCCTGAGGAATTCAGAACCTCGCTTAGCACTACCAAACATGGACATGCTGTTGTTTTCTTCTATTTTAGCACAGATTCCAAACATTTTCCCCTTGTACTCTGACATTTTAAGGTCCTGGACTCTACTCTGTCTCCATTTGCTAAAAATAAAAGAAAGCATTCTGAAATATAAAGACACAAAGCTATGAACATGTTTCTTACCAACAATCACATAATATTATACTCCTAAAGTATGGATGTGACACAAATATTGGAGGCTGGTCTATGTATATATGATAGGCAATCTATGGAAATGGAAATGAGCTATTTCAGACAGATCTGCACACTTTAAGGGTGCTTTCTCACCTACCTTGTTTGGTGTGAACCTATAGAACGTTTTCTTTAGTTCATTCTGACAGACGTGAACAGTACACCCATAGTTGGGTCTGCACCAAAGAACCGAACCATGGTTCTCCAAAAATCACAGGTGTCTTCCTAGTGAACCCTGATTAAGTTTGCTGGAACACATTTTTATGATAGTCTGCAACAAACAAGGGAATTCAACAGATTCATCAGACCATGCCTTTGTCTTCTTTGTCTTTGTCTGTACCGTCTGTTAAATCTGCCTGTTCTAACATCTGACTCTTGAGAAGAAAAATATTATTCCTGTAACACACGTGGCTAATAACATCAAGCAATAAAATAATAAAGAGGAAATAACCTAATTGGTTATATTCAAATTGACGAAGCAATCATAAAGAAGCAGACAGAAATTAAGGCTCATTGTTATACCTTTGACAGCGCTGCAAAAAATTAGGGGTGTAAGAAAATATCAATTCACTTGAGTATCACAACAGTATGTTTTGTGATCCTGTATTGATTCTCAAAAACACAGTATCGATTTTATAATTAATAGTTTACATGCAAAGATTCGCGGCAGACAGTGGTTCATTTTGTGTTGTGTTTAGACACAATGCTAGATGTTAGCTCTTAGACTCTTTCACTCCAACAAGTAGCATTACGTTAGCATTAGCAAACCTAGCTAGCTGAGTAGTAACGCTACCACTGATGGCTGAATAATGCTGGTAACACTTTCTGATAAGGAGATTCTTATTCTCCAGCCTCTTGTTTGAATTTTCCTATTCCATCTTAAATGGTGCAGTAGCTACATTCTGGTACCTAAAACTCTATTCGGATGGTATTAGTTTTACATGAGGAGCTGGGGTAATGTAATTTTACTGGCGTTTTCAGTGATTTTAATCCTGTCCAAACGCGCCATTTCAGATATTTTTACTGCATGCTTCAGTGACATTAAAAAATGTGCTGAATACAGTGCTATGAAGAATCTTTTTGAAAAGTGTTCTATATGACACCAAAAAGGGTCCTGCCTCTTCTCTTCTTTTTAAGAGTGTAGATATTAGGCATCTCTCTTTTCATGTGAAGTAGGAGTTTTTTGGCTCAAATTGCAGCAAATGTAAAAGCAGTGCTTGTATCCTTCCAAAATTTCTGACCAATAAACAAACACCCATGCGTATAATTTGCCGCATTTTACCCAAATAAAGAAGATATAAAAACCCAAATTCTGGTGTAGACTTTAGCAAGCAAACTTGTGTTAACAGCCTCTGAATTCAAAGTCATCCACATGTCTAATGCAGTCTCAGTTTACATACAAGAAACAGAGAAGTGAAAGATAAACACTCTTCTTTCCTCACCCTACCTATCTTCATGCCTCTCATACACATTATTAAGATGTAAGTTAAGACGATATCTCAGCCTTAACCTTTTTTGTTGTATTTTTATTATTCAAACAATTCTAAACATGTTCCTAGTTTCAGCTGAAAATAAAAAGGTATAAAGTTCAAACTGAATGACTAAGTTGTTGTCTGATGTGTAACTGAATACAGGTTCTAAGTGAGACGGTTGCGTTTGCTGTGGGATCTCATGACTTGGAAAACCCAAAGCTTTCTGAACCCTGACTTTCTGCCCTTTGCCTGTTGACCTTTGACCTCAGCTGTGATCCTATCTGGGCCAGGGGCTGACCCCTGCCAAGTGTCAAAGGGTAACACTGATAGAAAAGCTGCATGACAAGGACCCTTGTCATGTACAAGACCCCACAGAACCAGAGATTACACCAAACACAGGACTTCAAAGAGGTCTGCACAATTAAGTGAATCTAATCACTTTAGCTCAAATGTGTGACATAAAATGAATGAAAGCCACATAACATTCACAGTAATCCCTTGAGGTCTTGAGGTCTTGAGATACGTGTGTAGAGTTACTTTCCGTTACTATTTAAATGTAATAATATAATACATGGCTATTAAATAGTTACTACATAGTTACAAAACCAATTGCATTTACATTCAAATTACATTCTTCATTGACAGGTTTGAGTATGTACTTTTTACAGTCTCATTTCTTTTAGTGTCAAGAAAATGACTGAAATGTGAATGTAAAGGAAAGTTTCTGCAAAACAAAACTGCACAAACAACAATGTCGAATTCAAATCATTATAAAAAAGTGGCTCTTTTACCCATAAAGACAAATCTGCGAAAGTTTAGAATTTGCACTTTCCACAGCATTTCTCTCCTCATTTCTATAAGTCACATCACATTATAGCATGCTTTTGTTATTATTTGGATTAATGATCCAAAAACTTTTAAATGAAGTCAACTGATCACTGTCTGGCTGTAATTTGATGCCAAACTTAAGCACAGTATTGTGATCTAGATTGTATAAAATGTATTTAAGACTTGATAACAAGCCTGAACCTGTCAGTGAAAGATGCACTGCTCAACAAAACATTTCCGACTTCAGTATTGTTATATTATGAAAATGTAGGCCATGCAAAACAGGCAATATCATTACTAAAACTACTAAAACAGCAAGAAGCCCAAAAAAGTTCCATTTCCCACCCCTGTTGCCAATTTCCTCTCTGATGTGTCCTGTTTTTCTCCCTCCCCCTTGATCTCTGACTGACTTTCTTTCACCCTTCTCCCTCATTCTCACCCTCTCCCTCTCTGTTTGGTCACTCAGTGGTGGTGCTGGACAGGGCACTGAGGAGGAAACCCAACCCCAGATAAGGAGAGATGCACAGAGACCTGACCTGACTGGACAGGAGGAGGGAGGCATACCACCTGTCTTTCAAATGAACATTTAATGAGATGGTATGAGGGAGGAATGTGACCTGTGTGTTTGTATGTGTGTGTGTTTGTCATCTAGGCCTGTGGGCTGCTCTGTTTCATATGTCTGAGGGAGTATGTGTGAGCAGTTGGGCTATAAGCACACTTCATGACTTTCTTCAACATTTCGCAAATATTTCCTGTCGATAAGCTGATATGATGTGCATGCTCACATAACTTGACACCTGATAATGACTGATAAGAAACAGTGGCACATGTGTTTGAATATGTGTTTATAAATATACATTTACACATCTTACATCTACACATCTGGGGAAGCACAGTGATTATCAGTTTGTGTGTGTGTTAGTGTCAAACCATAGCTAGACCTTCAGAAACTGTCCAGACAAACTTAATATCTGACTGTAAATCACCTACATTTGTAAAAAATAAAAATATCAACATTTTTCAAATTGGCTTTTCATCTTAGTCCTTATGCATATACTCCTAAAGTCCAAAAAAGAAGTAGCTTAGTTGTATCTACATAGATACCACAGTTGAAAAAAATGACTGGAGAATGTTCTATTGGAAGTTTAAACTACTTCCCTTTCCCCAAAATGTATTACTGCAATACTTGCAACAAGAATGACAATGCTAATTAAGGAGTCATTCAACTCCTCACTGAGACTGAATGGCACTGCTGTGGGTTATATGCCACTGAAAGCATGTAGGCATTTTTCACTCACATCAGGTGTGAAAATAAGAGTGTGGCAGGAAAGTACCGCTTTTCTGCATTCTGCTTCACTTCTGGTATAGCATAAGTATTATTATATTATCTAAATATGTGCTGTTTTGATGTGTCCTTTTCAATGACACACAGTGTGCAACAGGCAAACTAGAGATAAAGTAAATATAGTGGATGTGAAGAAATAGGCCGATTCTTGTTTAATTTTGAAATAATAAGCAAGTATTCAGAGTTTCAGAACGAATGGGACTTACACATTGACCAACACTTAACAGACGATGCAACCTACCCTAAAAGGCCCAAAGGCAATCTAAATGACTCCAGTGTACACAGTACACATTACTCCCCATTTTCTATATGGAGCCAGACATAAGCTTGAAACAAAGAGGTCCCTCAACAATACTGTTAGACAACAGTATGTATTATAATTACACCCACTTTATTACAAACATCTACCTTGAATTTACATTCACTGGCCACAAAATGAGGTCCACATACCTTTTAGGCACATTATTTAGGACCAAAGGACTGCTGTTTACCATTTACCATATGTCCTCCAAGTCATACTCACATGGTAGTGTGTTTTTGGTATGATCATATCAGTCTCAGCAGGGTTTTTACAGTCTGAGACACCTGGACTAGAGATGCATGGCAGTAGGATCTACAAGGTAAGGTACAGTGGCTGGTGAGTGACTTCAAAGTAAGAAGCTATCACTATCACTGAGTAGCTGCCAAGTAGATTCATATAATACTATTCTGTAATTCATTGAGTGATAAGATTGTTAGAGTGATATAGCAAGAAGCTGAGCACCAATCTCAATATCTTTCAGTCTTGTCTGCAGTCTACAATGTCTTCTACCTTCATTGCAAAATCAGACAGTGGGACAGGCAGTACTTATTCATTCAAAAACAATCTTCTTAAGAGGTAGATCTTAATAAACCACACTGAAGAAGCCTCCCTTATCAGGAGCTCAGAGATGTTCTCCCACAAGAAAGCACCGGCATCCCAGACAGAGAATGACAAAGAGAGGAAGCCGAGGGCTCAGGGCTGTCCTTGTTGGGAGAGAAGCGTGTCTAAATGACCCCCATGACTGCGCACTGAGTAACATGACCCCAAAGAAAGGAGTCAAAATGCGAAAGAGGAAACAGACAAGAGCAGAATCAAACATGGGCAGGCAAAAGGCGGCAATGAGAACATGTTATGACTAGAATGACTGTTCGGTCCTAGCCACAGACTTCTTGTGCGGTTAAGCTCAAGAACAAACGTAAAATCCAGAGGATGAAAACATAGCAGGGATACATGTGAGGACAACAACGGAAAACAGAGATGTGCTGTTAGCTAGGCTGTTGTTTGATCTCACAAGCTGAGCATGAACAGCAGTCACGTGTCAGAAGACCACTCATCCAGATGCAGTTCATCCATAATGCATAAAACAAACATTGAGCTGAGTTGCCTGCTAGTTGAGGGCTAGAGAATGCTTAGCTACTGTCCCTTCTGCTGTAGACAAAATAATGAGGATTATTACTCGGGAGAGGTTTCCCTTATATATTACATTTATAAGAATATCTTTATCACAATACATATGTATAGTAATATCACAGAAGAAATTATCCAAACAAACACGGCTTTTATTAGACTGAAAATTTGATAGACATACCATGTACATTTTTTGCTGTCATATAAATCTCACTTTTTCTTTTTTACAGCATTTGAAAACACCAACTTTACGTTGTGTGAACATTTCATGATGAACGGACCGGCATGGACTGAAATGGTCCAAAACTACTTGGAATAAATCTTTCATTAATGCACATTAAAGTTAAGTGTTTCCTTTGTATGTGAAGTTACTAATTTAAATATACAAAGTTTTGTGATGATACATTTATGTTCAGTTTACAGACATGTTAAAAAGCTCCATAAGCAGAATTTCCTTGGTAATCTACTTCACTGGCCTATCACTCATTGTAACAGTTGCCAGATGCAGCTTCAAAAACACACATGGTGCACAACTGACTGTGAACAAAAGGCAAAGACAAAACACCCAGATACAAAACTTCAAACGATGAGTTTTGTGTTCTTTCTGTACATCTTCAAACAAAAGTAGATCTCCATCATTAAACTGGCTCATTATGAAGATAAGGAGAATTCCCCTGAGTCATTTCATCTCAGAATTTCACAGCAGCCATTCTGGGTTTTTCGCTCTTACCCAGTTTCCCATCTGTCCTCTCGGCAGCTCCTGCTTAACAGCCTGCACTTCCTGTATTATTGCCATTCATTTCCTTTAGGCCTCTGAAATGCACTCATCAGCCCTGGCTGATACCAAATCATGTTTTTTCTACATAGAGCAACATTAAAACTGGTGCCGTATTACAGAAACTTCTTAACTCTGAAATCTTGTCTTATTTGTTTAGTTACTAAGACAACTTCTGTTAGAACTGAATTTAGGACAGAAGCTATTACAGAGCAGCAGTTCTTAAGTTTATAATCTTGTCCTAACTCCAGATAAGAAAACAGTATTACAGAAACATCCTAACTAGACAAAATTTCCTAAATACTGTCCTAACTTTAAGACAACATCAGAGATGTCTTAACCTCTGTTTTAACCATCTGTTTCTATTGTTTTATGCAGTGACAGGCAGCATAGTTCACTATGACTGGCATAACGATGTTGCATTTATCTATACTGAAAATGGTGCTTTGACTTGTGAGGGTTTATTTCTAACAGCGTTTTAAAATACCAGACACTGCAGACACAATCATCACCGCCCCTTCTTATTACCTTTGTGTGTTAATGTTGATGAAAACTGGTGAATAATGAGGAGACAGTGCTGAATGTGTGTCTGTTTATTAGGAGGAGTATTGTTTGCGCGGTCTGCCAAAACGTTTGGGAAACTGAAACTGGAGAGAAGCGATGCTCTGATAAACAGCAAAAAGTGCTGTCACAATATTCTTTTTATCGCGCTTTAGTTTTGTTTCACCTTATTTACATCAGTAACGGTAGCTAACGTAGCTAAAGACATTTTTCACAAAACATAGTATCACAAAATATAGTTTTTCCTGAGGTTTACAAAAAGTTGGAACATATAATGCTACATTTAAAAAAAAGAAAAACAATATGAGTAATCAGGATTTTGGGGGGGCAATGATATCCAATCAACTACTTATTGTTGAAGTGTATACATTGTCTATAACTGATCACTGGCAAAATAATTATTGATGCCATCAAGCAAAGGAAAAACATATCAGAACATTATTCAGTCATTAATTAAAATTTGTCAGAATTGGTATAGAATTATGCTAATACTCATTTTAATACCACCTCTAATGATAAATAGCAGAACAATGTTATCAAAATAATTTTTCTATGAAGATAAAAACTAATGCACTCAAACGCATTCCATATTTTGAAAGAAGGAAAGAGAGAGAAAAAAACAGAACAAGGGGTTTATAGCAGGGGATATTCCTTTGGCCCCTTTATGTGAGCAGCTGTAGGTCAGTATGCAGGAAGTGCCTCTTTCACTCCCATCTCCCCTGAGGAAAGTTCTGGAAAACTTCAGCCTCCTCTTTTCCATCTTAGAGGCATGGGAACACTCAGAGACAAATTGCATATGTGCAGGCATATGCCACAAAAGAGAGGAAAAATAATGGCAAAACAGGTGGATTAGAGACAAAAGTAGACAGCCACTGGAGGCATGATGTCATGGAAATGTTAAAAAAAAAAATGAGGATAAGAAAATGTGGATAAAAAAAAAAAGCCACAGAACATGTTCTGATTTTGTATAGTTATTCTTCGGATGAACATCTGACAGTACCCATTTGAATATTTTTGACTGCATTTGTAATTTTCATACCTTTATTCACAATCAAATCTAGATTTTCTATTTCAGGTCCATGTAACCAGAAAACTGAATTTAACTGGATCAATTAAGTGATAAAAAAATCAATTTTTAGCCACATGATTCTATTAATTTGAATTGTGCCCAGGCAAGCTCAGGGATCACATAGACAGAAGAAAATCTGAACTTTCAGATAGATATTATGGTGTTAATTCATCGCAATAATGTCCATGTAAGGTTAACAGCGTTCAAAATAAAATGAATAAAGGCTAATGTAATCCAAAACAAAGATGGAATAATAGTTAAATCCAGTCAGAAACTGAGCACGAGAGCTTCTCGGCTTGATATTCTGGCAACAGTCCTACGTTAACAATGCAGGCTCAAACGCTCAGAGCTGCCAAGCACAGCTGGACCTCTCTGCACCAAACCAGTTCTCAGTAATGAAAAAAAAAAA
>JAILXH010158145.1:1602-11871 GCA_023558415.1 Piaractus mesopotamicus
TGAGTCTAAATTTGTAATTTGTAAATAAGAAAAAAAAAAAAGATGAAACCCTGCATATTCCTTTAAAGAAATGAAAGTCTCCTAAAAAAAATAACTGTAATGAAGGCAAAGTTTGGACACAAAAATATAAAAAAAAATTCTGTGTTCTGTGTTCATATATTTACTGTTAAATGTGTTTTCTGCTTTTGTCTGGACACTGAAAAAAATAAATACCTTTGAATTGAATAAATGAAACTGACTTTAGCACAATACTGTATAACTAATCAATTAAATTGTTTTAGAGTAAAATGCCTGTCTTTACTTAGCGTACTTTTCAGTAGTTTAAAAAATGTTCTTGTTCATTAAGAAAACAAAAACACTTTGGTGTCTCATACCAATGACCACGTCCACAGGCAGCTGGGCCAACAGCCTTCCAATGGGTGTGAGCTGTCCATGGACATCCAGTGCCCCTTGTTCCTTCAGATATGTCACAGCTGTCTGAATGCTGGAGGATGGAGGGGGGTCTATGAAGGAAAAAGACAAAGGATCTCCCAGACCCATACTCTTCATCTGCACAAAAACAAACACACACACCTCTCTTTTAATGGGGATCGATGACATGAAAGTGAAAAATAACAAGCAGTCACTTCTGCACACTCTTTTCTATGTTTCACTGCAGTGATATTAGTGCAGAATTTTAATCAACAAAAAAAATTGCTACGTATCACTTGTAAAGTAAGGCTGCATGGAATATGACAATTGTAATTGAGTCAAACTCAGCTTTGAAACACTGATATATGCTTCAATATGCAAATGAGTGCTCTAATCAGTCAGGAAATGTTTCATCTTTGCTGTGAGCATCCTGACCAACCTCAACGGAGTTTCTGTTAGTCTTGCAAGCCGGACGTATACCTGTCTTCAGACAGTCTGGTGAGTTTTGTCACTTAATGTAGCCAAGAACCATTTTTATTGACAGAAAGGGATCATCTCACAAACATGTTTTAGTGTAATGTACAGGCATAGACATTATTTAAAATGGGGCAACAGCAAAAACACACACATGGGAATGAAGTGGCATTCCCAACAACATGCATGAACTCACTCACAAGCTTCTAAATGCTGCAAAGCAAATGTGACACAGTATTACCTTGCTCCCGAAGACTTATACTGGTGGGACTGGGTAACTATATGAACAGCAACTGTGTTGGCTAAGCTATGAGAAGAGGGATGAGAGAGAGGTCACACCTGGAGCACTAATGAGTCTAGAGCCACTCTGTGGATCTCAGGGACTGGGTATGGGGCAAAGGCCTCATAATCTGACTCAGCGTACAGCCGGTAGCAGACTCCTGGTCCAGTTCGTCCTGCACGTCCCTTCCTCTGCTCTGCACTGGCACGGCTAATCCAGAACTCCTGAAGTCTCTGCATCTTCGCCTTCGGGTCAAAACTCATCTCCTTTACTTTACCTACCGGTTGCACAATGGTCAGAGGACAAAAAGGTCAAAATTAAACTGAGAAGTAACATTTCAGAAGAAGGAAAGACATAATTGAAGATTCAACATCCTTTTGTACAGGGCTGCCCAAAACTGTCCCTGAAGAATTTTATTTCAATACGTGGTTCTAATATTCAAATGTTTCTTAGGGCCTGGAATGACCTGGAATGACTTGACTTAATTTGAGGAGAAAATGACTTAATAATAGTGAAATTATCTCCCCATGTAGTAAGATAATTTTACTTGACAAATTTTAAATAAGCTGCCTCCAACATAGAAATATGTAGGCTTTGATAAGTGTTCAAAGGTTTGAAGTAAGCAAAAAAATCTGTTTTTTAGAGATAGACTTGCTACAGATATAAGTGAAATACACTGAATATTAGCAAATAATTCTTAATTTTTTTGCATTCTTAATTTTGGCACACTGAAAAAATGAACCCCTATTTAATTTAAAACTGGTCCTTAATCTCAGAGTATACATCTTAAAACAGAAAACTGATTTTACTGAAATCACAACCAGGACTGTAAGTGAAATTTCATTCAACATTTATTGACAAATAAACAGACATACAGACAGTGAGAGAGAGAGGTGACATTGGACTACTAAAAAATGAAAAAAGTTAATACTGTCTGAACATCAGAGAGGAAAATTTGGGTTCTTTTGTGGACAAAGTCCTCCACACTGCTTTGCCTCTTCCTGAAAAAGTGACATTAAGCACACTAGAATAATGATAGTGGCACATTTTAAAATGATTCTAACTTCCACGTCACTGCTGTGTTATGAAATGAATTATAATCATAATAATAACAGATCATATTTGTAGGATGCCTGATCAAAAAGTATTGGACCTCATACTCAAAAGGGTTGCTGTGACACCTAGATTTATCACTGTATGTCATACAAACCCTTTCCCTGAACTCTTAAATCAGTGTTTTACTTAAAATGGTTGTGATTTAAAACTGACTTATTTCATCACTGAAGTAATATGCTGGTAAGATAATCAGTGGCAAATGTATTTTTGCATCAGTGTGGGGCAAGCAAAATAACAAATTATTTACAGGCTGTAACAACAGTCTGTACCGTCTCATGTTGAAGACTTTTTCTTACTCATACAGGGGCTATGAAGTAAACTGAAAATATAAAATAACAACAATACGTTACCATAACAGCAGCGGTGCAATTACTTTTGACATGGGGGTGACAAAGAAACACTTAGAAAACCACTTTTAAGTGTCTACTACTAACAGGAAGACATTCCACAGGTTAATTATCCTAATACAGTTAGGTCCAGAAATATCTGGACAGTGACACAATCTTCTTGATTTGGGCTCTGCATGCCACCACACTGGATTTGAAATGAAACAACTGAGATATAATTGAAGTGTAGACTTTCAGGTTTATTTCAAGGTGTTGAACAAAAATATCCTATGAAATGTTTCGGAATTGCAACCATTCTTCTACAAAGCCTCCTCATTTCAAGGGCTCAAAAGTAATTGGACAAATTAACTAATAAAATGTTTATTTTTAATACTTTGTTGAGAATCCTTTGAGGCAATGACTTGCTGAAGTCTGGGACCCATGGACATCAACAAACGCTGGGTTTCCTCATTTGTGATGCTTTGCCAGGCCTTTACTGCAGCTGTCTTCAGTTGCTGCTTGTTTGTGGATCTTTCAGCCTTAAGTTTTGTCTGAAGCAAGTGAAATGCATGCTCAATCGGGTTGAGATCTGGTGACTAACTCGGCCATTGCAGAATATTCCACTTCTTTGCTTTAAAAAACTCCTGGGTTGCTTTCGCAGTATGTTTTGGGTCATTGTCCATCTGCATTGTGAAGCAACGTCCAATCAACCTTGCTGCAATTGGTTGAATCTGAGCAGAAAGTATATCCCTGTACACCCTTCCTCCAATTAGGATGTGAATACCCTCAAATTAAAGCTGAAAGTCTGCACTTTTATACAACTGTATCTTGAATATGTTTTGGTAAACAACTAAAATGCCAAAACTTGCGTCACTGTCCAAATATTTCTGGGCCTAACTGTGTATCATGCTTGGAAAGGGAGATATAATAAACAGGACTTACAGTGATCTCTTACCGCTATCTTGACAAAGTGATCCGGTTTGCGTGAAAATTCACATGCTTTGATTCGGCATAGACATCTTACTTCACTGGGATGCATTTGCTGAATATCCCAGCACAGTTACGTTCTGCCAACACTGTCACAACGTTGAAATGTAATTCCTCAAAAAATTGTGACAATGTTATCTGACAACATTGTGACAACGCAGTGACAACATTGTCAGTTTGTTGTCAGAGCTTCCTAGAATCCTCATAAGTTCCATCATGTTGTGCATGAAGCACCATGGAGTTTTGCTAAGTTGCCCATAAATAGTCATGATACCATACGGCAAAGTTACTTAATAACGAGGATGTGACAACGCTGTGACAACCTTGTTCAGACAATGTAAACAGCACGACCTTTTGACAACGTTGTAAAAAGTAGACAACATCGTGACCATGTTGTATGTTTCCCGGGGTATGCAAACTCGGCGTATCACCGCATTCAAAGACCTTGGCTGTGTTCGAAATAACATACTGTACTTAAGCAATAGTATCGTATACTGTAAAATGCAGTACTGTACTCTGCATACTGTACTTAAGCAATAGAACACGAGAGGGACTATGTTATTGCGAAATAACATCTCGGCTGTAACACATGACCTCGAGTGTTCTACTGCTTTTATACAACAGTTAAATAAATAAAGTTAAAAATAAATAAATTGGGCCGTGAACATGGCATTTAATATGGTTTTAATGTTAGCAATTCCTTCCGCCAAATTATAGTTCCCTGACAGCAGCTTATTGCTACGTCAGAGTAACGAACTCCGCTCACTCGCTGCACAGCCAGCAGTTCGTTCTCCAGTTCCTTGTTTTGTTCCAGCCAGTCTGTAAAGCATTTTACAGCCCATTTTGTTTGGCGAATGGTATCTAGTTCATTTCTAGCTAATTCCAGGTTGTTTAGGTGTTCTTCTGTCACAGCTGCTGACTGAAAAGCTTGCTCAGTGGTAATGACAGTTTCGGAATTTAGTGTAGTCTTATCTTCAGAGTCTGACCAAATCGGCTGTAGGTCAAATGTAATCTTGAAAGTATCCATTTTCTGTTTGTGGGCAAAGTAAGAAGTAAAAACGTTCAAACAGCTTGAGCATCTCCTACAGCTGTCAAAGTCGTTGCTTAGCATCGGCGTCTTAGCGGAGTGATACAGTGTTTGTGAAAAAAAAAACGTGCCGTTATGGCGAAATAACAGCACGGTTAGAACGCTTCTTAACTAATCAGCTTGCAGGGGCCAGAACTAACTGTCGCATAACAGGAGATATACACCAATCAGGCATAATATTATGACCGCCTCCTTGTTTCTACGATCATTGTCCGTTTTATCAGCTCCACTTACTATATAGGTGCACTTCGTAGTTCTACAATTACAGACTGTAGTCCATCTGTTTCTCTGCATACTTTGTTAGCCCCCTTTTACCCTGTTCTTCAGAACCCCCATGGACCCTCACAGAGCAGGTACTATTTGGGTGGTGGATCATTCTCAGCACTGGAGTAACACTGACGTGGTGGTGGTGTGTTAGCGTGTGTTGTACTGGTACGAGTGGATCAGACACAGCACAGCGTCCACCACCCAAATTGAGTGTTTACATGAATCACGTCATTTAGTGAAATTCTAGATATGTGTGTAGCCAATCAATCAAAACACAACATAATTAGAGAGTGTATCCTCATGCTTCTTTTTCTTTCACTCAGCAGTTACTTTACCTGAGTCAACCACAAAGCGCACCCCATCAATTGTCACTGAGGTCTCTGCTATGTTGGTGGAAATTATGCACTTCCTCACCCCTGGAGGCGCAATGTCAAACACCTTAAAGTCAAAAGTCATACAGTCAAAAGTCATACACATAAATAGCTATTAATGTAAATTCTTTACAGCTGACATTCAGAAGTAGTACATGGGTCAACTGCCATATAATTAGCTTCTATAAATACCTAACATTTACTACATTAGGTAAAGTCAACAATATCTGTGACATATCTGTGAAATATAGTGTGTTCTGGAATTGTTACTCAAAACAAGAGATATACTTAACTTTCAATCAAGGCAAAAGTATTAAAAAACAATTATATGGCATCTTTCCACTTAAGTTCTACTTTGTTTCTTTTGACATTAAACACTTTGTTGTTGGTAAACAGTTGACAGATTATAGAAGTGTTCTACCTTATCTTGCTGGGCTAGTGACAGGGTGCTGTGGAGGGGCAACACGATCCAGCGGTTTGTGTGTGCAGCATAAGTCTGACAGGCCTCCATGACTGTGGAAATCTCAGCAACACCACTGAGAAACAACAGCAGGTCACCTCGCTCATCAGCCGGATAGCGCTGGTCTATGCCCTGAAGCACACGCAGGTATGGCCGTGGGTCCAGTTTCTCTGATTTGGACACCTGCTCCTCTGGAGGGATGGGCTGGTATATTACCTAAACAAAGCCAAGTGAAGTAAATGCTCGTAATACCTCTCTCACAAGCACCTATTAGCAACATACAGTAACCGATCCATTCAGTATTTTAACTTAGTATCTTAACTTGAGAACCAAGATCTGGTTTAGCTAAAATGTTGTATCTATTGACTATTTGTTACAATGCTAATGTAAAAACCAGATATACAGCAATTTCATTGATACAGCGCAGTCATCCCCACACCATGGTACCAGTTTTATCTTTCTTCTGGCCTATTTCACTTCTTTCTCCAAGGTTTTTCTCACTGTAACCACATATGCCTCACCTGAATGGGGAAGAGTCTGCCTGGAACTTGAAGCACAGGAGCATTGCTGAAGTACGTTGAAAAGAGCTTGATATTGATGGTGGCAGACATGAGAACCAGGCGCATGTCGGGCCGAAAGGCAAGCAGAGTGCGCAGTACACCCAGCAGAAAGTCACAGTGCAGGTGTCTCTCATGAACCTCGTCCACAATCAGCACCTGGTACTGGGCCAGCGACACATCCTGCTGTATCTGCCTGAGGAGCAGACCCTCAGTCACAAACAGGAGCTTCGTAGCTGGTGTTCGACTAGTCTCAAAGCGGATCTGGTAACCAACCTTCAGGACATGCAAGACAAAAGAGGCCTATAGATTACATAATGCTATTGTCAACTGTATATCAAGATTTTATTGAATGAGGCTTTATGACACCTACATGAACTGCACAATGCATGGAATTTTTGTAATCCTTATAGTCCCTGGTTGTATGCACCATCTTCACTTTTACAGCATAACTGTGTGTTGTGTGCAACTACCGTGAGGTGCGATGCCATCAGGTACTTCGTGATATAAATCTGACTGAAGCACGTAACTCAAATTAGCCACTAAGCTTTTTGTTTCACTTTATAAAGTAAGATGACTGCTACAAATAGAATTATATATGGTGACAGTTACTCACCAGTAGATCAAATGTGAAAATGCCCTCTTACCTTGGAGCCATACTGGTTGAGACTCTCAAAGCTGACTCTCTTAGCGAGGGAGATACAGGCGATGCGACGAGGCTGGGTGCAGGCTATCTGGCTAAAGCCGGACGACAGCAAATACTGGGGCACCTGAGTGGACTTCCCACAACCCGTGTCGCCCGCAACCACCACCACTGGATGGCTCCTCACAAGCTCCACAATCCTGTCACGGTACTGGAAGATGGGCAGATTCTTCTGCTCCTGCCGCAGTTTGACAAGTTTGCCAAAGCTCTGTTTCTGAGTAAAGTCCAGAAAGTGGAGCAGAGCCAGGCGACAGTCTGCGATCTCTTGCCGGCCTGGGCCGGACGGCTCCCTGTGCCGCCTATGGCTCGAGCTCCCAAACCCATCTTTCACATCTCCGCTGCACACGGATACGTTGATCTTGTATCGGACATCGTATTCTTTCGGGAGCCCAAGATCCACGGCGCCACCTCCACTCTTCTTCCGAGCTTTGCCTGCATGCGACTCAGTCTTAACGCTACCTCTGTTGTTTTTTGATCCTGCCATCTCCTTCCTGGCTTTAAACCGCTGAAACCGCTCGAAGAAAGTCCAAAACTCCTTATGTTCGGGGCTGCTCGCCTGGATGTAGTCATGCTGGCGGAAAAAGATCTCATCTAGCTGTGCGCGGCACCGTGGTCTGCTCCAGTCCCAGTCCTGGGAGTCGGATCGCCTCTCAGACATGTAGCTAGCTAGCTAACGTTAATCTCTTTCAACTGTATAACCTAGCTAAAAGGTAGCTAAAGAGAAACGTACGATAATCTAGTGTAAGTAATGGAGACTAACTGTCACGCCATTGTGCTTCTTTTTCTGTAACAATAATGAAAATAAGTTAGCTAGCTAACGTTATCTGCTGTTGGTGAACAGGTTGGATTATTTAGCTAACGCTAGCTACTAAGGTAGCCAATAGATATAATAGCCTCTGCCTCTGCCTTCACCTACTCTACGCGTAGCAAGTTAGCTAACTAACTTCAGCCAAACAGAAATATTTCAAATCATTTCCGAAAAAAAAGACTGTTTATAATAGGACAAGATACACTATTTTAAAGCACATATTCAGTTGCAACATATCTGAGGGGAAAAGGAAAACAAAACCGGCGGATACATAACAGAACAGTACCACAGCAACACAACGGTCCGTCCACGTAGTGGGGCCGGGTGTTGTATTCGCTTCAGTTTCCCCTCAAATTCACGTTCCCATTGACAAATCAGGTCCTCGTGCACACCAAAACAACACTGGAACTACGGGAAGCAAAAAGGTTCAAAAAAGGTTGCACGGCAGCATGTATTCATACATTAGGCGATGAACAGTGCATACAGTATTTATCAGTACGACTGTTTACTGTTTACTCGAATTAAAAATAATATTTATAACGGAATCTCGGCATCGTGTGACACACAAGGAAATAAAAAAACGACAGGTTTATTACTGTATATAAAATGACTACGTTCATAATAAATATTGCTTTATTGACCAAAAAAAAAAACCATATAATTACTGGATCTGTTGTTGTTAATACAGTTTTTGGGGAAATATTTCCTCAGATAAAATATGTGCACATCTGTTTCTCCGGTAAAATACATTCTAAGAGAAGCACAGAAAAGGCCACTATACATGTGGATGAAATATATAGTCATTAATCTATATATAATCGAGTAGTTACTTTGGAACTAAGCATTTCAATGTTAAATTATGGACAACATATAGAGACAGGTAAAAAGCTGTTCTCAATCTGTTCCTTTGCCCCAAATACAGCTAAAAGTTACAATGTTTAAGAATAAGCCACAGAATAAAAATCAAAATTTATCAGTGTTTAAAATGACTACATATTTTATCCAAACAAATGATGTTCAGGACCAGCTGCTTCTAGAATTATTCTATGATATTAATCATCTATAATGGAGTTTCTCGCAGCTGTAATTAGCAGGGGGAACAGATTTTAAAAAGGCATTTTAACAGATTATAATTGTTCTCCTTAATTAAACACTGGTCTGCAAAGTCTTAGAATAATAATTGTAATATAGCATTATTAAATCAGGTATGTAATGCAAATGAGGGACATTCATATTCTCATTCAGTTGCATTACATGAATTACATTTATAATGGAGCTTCTCTCAACAGAATTGGACAGATTATTTCCTGTCTGTAGTTGTTCTCTTTAATGGAAACTGTGAACTTAGTTTCAGAATACATCTCTGAGCTGTTTATAGGAAGAGGAGCAGATTTGGGCAGGGCATTTTACCTGTCAATATATGTTCCCCATAATTAAATACTGATCTGCTTTGTTCCAGATTGATAATTGTAATGATTGATTATTAATCATTATATTGGTAATTATTATAACTAGATATTTAATTTGAATATTATGCCTATTATGGAGCTTATTTTTGCTGTTTCTGGGAGAGAATATGACTTGGACAGGGCTTTTTGCCTGTCTGTAAATGTGGCCCAATTTAATTGATCTACTTAGTTCTGAAGTAATTAATGCTCATGCATCATAAATCGAGTTGACAATATGTTTCATCTACATGTAGATTGTCAATTATGGAGCTTCACCTAGCTGTATTTGGCAGAAGAAACAGATCTGGATATTTCTCCTGGATAAAAGTGTTTCCCTGAAAACTGTCTCCACATCTGATGACTTACATAGACCATTCTTCGTTCTGTATCACATTAACAACAACAAATTCAGTAATGTTAGCGAATAACGCAATGTTTATTATGAACCTAGTCATTCTTAATCAGAAAGCAATCGTGCTATTTTATTTATTTGTTTATTTCGCATGTCACACAATGCCACGGCATAGTTCAGATTTCGTGATATGTATGTATATATATATATATATACATATATATATATATATATATATAGTTTTTAGTTTGAGTAAACAGTAAACAATTGTACTGATAAATACTTTATGCACTTTTTAAACTTTTTATTTTTGCTTTGCGTAGTTCAAGTGTTGTTTGGCATCGTTTTCTGTTCAGTGAGTGCGTGGGCCCGAGGACCTGATTTGTCAAAGTGAATGTGTATTTGAGGGGAAACTGAATCGGATACAACACCTGATAGCATGGAGTACCAGTATACTGTGCTTGTGGTAGCTGAACAAACAAATAAACAAACAGTTTGTATTACCTTTATCTGTTGAATCCCTTAACTTGTAACACTTTCCCTGTTAAAAAAAAAAGAATATTTTGCAATTTTGTAAAATATATGAATAATTAGCCCCAAAGTACTTTTCTTTCCAACAGTA
>JAILXH010158161.1:9398-23047 GCA_023558415.1 Piaractus mesopotamicus
GCTGAATGTCAGGCTGAACAATTAGAAGTCCACTGTCTTACAGTCAGAGCAGTTGCACATCAGGATGGCGGTAAAACAGTTTATCTTGCTTGTGGCTGAGCACAAAAGATTTTACACAAAGCAACATACTGAGTATAAAAATGTAGCAGTTAAGAAAAACACATGGCAGACCAAACTATGGTCACCATAGCTGACACATATATATATATATATGATTTTGTGTGGCAATGTGAACAGCAAAAACACACTGAATGTGAAGTTTTCAGTTCTGATTTGGGTCCCGATTTGTGAAAATGAATCCAGTACGTATTCAATATGAGGCAATGTGATCACTGTCTGAACAGTTAGAGAACAGTCAGATTAGAATTCAAACCAAACCAACTCATCTTCTTCATAATTTTGAGTGAAGGAAAGTCATTAAAATGCCTAATTTTAGTTTTGGAGGACAAGCTGGACAAGCGTGGACTTCCACAATTAAAACAAGCACATATTTTTCTCTTTTCTGTAAACTTTATTCAACATTGTCGTTTTAGTGTCTACTGTTCGCCCATGTTTAAAGCAGCAGTTCGCACAGCTCATTCTGATGTTGCATAAAAGAAGTCTGTTAGTCTATAGGAAATATAGAAGACAGCTGTGTTTGTTAGATGAGTGTGCCAGATGGATTAGTGCTCTTTTGCAAATGCAGGTCAGTTCAGGAGTGTGATCTGTTCAGGCTGATGTTAGATATAAGCCACATTAAAGAGACAATATGAACAACAAAACAGCAAAATCAGATGTCAGCAGTAAACTGGATTTAGGCCTGCTGTCTAAATGTAGCCCCTAGTGACACAAAAATATTGCTGGAATTACTCATTATGCAGTTTCAGCTCTTGCATAAGGTAGTGGCAAACAATACTGTGAGCAGTTTCTTTTGTTGTATGGGGTGCCTCTAAGTTGCGGTGCCTAAAAAAATGATAAATTCATCTTTGCTCTGATAATTTCTTCTACCTCTTCCATTTTCTTTCTGCATTCTCAGAGTATTAAAAAATAAATGACACTTGTGTGAACAGGCCCTAGGACAAGGAAAAAATGGAAATGCTAATTTGCAATGGTACAAGAGATGAAATGATGGATTTACCATGTTCTTAATTTACACAGCAGAACAGATAGAAACGCAACACAGGAAAGGGTGGAACTAATAAAACCCAAAGCCACTGAAAGCAGTACAACGAAATGACATATTCCTAACATTCTTACTATACAGACTCCTTAGAGAAAGAGTAGTCTATGCATGTATGTGCTTTTGCAGAACCATTATGGTATTACTGCATTAAGGAAACCAATGTAACATGACCTCGTAGAGCAGCACTGAGCTAACTGGTTAATTTCACCAGAGCTGTAGCTTGAATCCAGTTGAAACGCTCTTTGTACTTGTTAGATTGGGGGAATTGAAATACCAATGGCTTGGTCTTATCCAACAGCCCTGTGGGACCACTGTGAGCTGCAGAACAGCTTGGGCACATTTGCAGACCAAAGATATTCATGACAACCATTTGATCTGCTAGGCAAATCATAAGGGTAACCAGAAACCAGAAATATGATGATTACCTGCTTTGAATGCCAAAGAGACCAGGCCTCCAACATTACTAAACTCTCACGGAAATGAACCTTTTAAATGTCAATGATGGAAAGTAAGGTTGATTTATCAGTGAACAGTGAAAAAAAATTGGGGTACCGGGGTTTGGTCAAGTTGGGATTTGTGTTATGCATGTGTACTCTTTGAAAATATATGACGCTAGGGTAATTACTTTCTTTATCCATGAAACAGCATGAGATTTAATATTTTTTAAACACAAAAACTATAAAGTTCCAATGACTTCAACAGGCATAGCCTTCCTCCACATGTCCCAAAAGCTATTTGAGGCACATCCAACAGCTTGGTTGAGAGAGAAATGCAACATAGATTTGCTTTGACTTATTGATCAAGACACAGGAATTGTGTGATACTGTCTTGAATAGAGCTGTATAATAATGTGATACTGAAAAAAGTTACTGGTAACACATTAACAGAAACAGTTTTAAAACTGAATAAAATGTGAATAAGATATGGACTAAGAACATGGACAGATTAATGTATTCAGTAAGGTCATACCAGCGACCAGTGACCTACATATAAGTTTCCCATATATAACCATGTTGCTCTGCATCTCTCTACATTATTATTTGGTTTATCTGCTCTTTACATCAATTTTAAACACAAAAGCACTACACATTGGAAAGATTTTACTACACTCTTGAGATAAAGTATACATGCCATATATTCTACAGGTGTGCCTTATCTTAGTACTATAAAAGTGCAAACCTTTAAGGAAGACAAAGATGAATGGCATACCAGGAGGTCACTGCACTCTCAGCTTACTGCAAAGGTTATATCTTGGCATGTGAACGCACCTTAAATGTAGACAACATAAGTAGTAGCATTAAAAGATTAATATTAAAAGATTACTAAATATATGCTTTGTATTTTTAGTTTCATAAAATTCTTATTGAGTAAAAATATACTCCATTGCCAGTAATGAGCTAAACTGTCAATCAGTGCATTAAGATATTTTTGCTACATAAAATGACTTACAAAATGAGGTTACATCACAAATAGCTTGAGAGATCTTATAACATTCTGGAAAGAATTTCATATCAAGTAACATCATCTCACTGAAAGAAAAACTGACATCCTGCCAAGTGAAATCATTTTAAATCTAGTTCAAATATTGAATATTTGCCATTATGAGATTGTTGTAAGAATATTATGAAATTATTCCACCATTTCCAAACATTTATACTTGTTTTAAGAAAGTTTAACTTGTGAAATGAAGTTATTTCAGATAATATTGCTTGTTTAAAGCATTATTTCTTTACCGTTTCACTACTTAAAAGTACTTTAAAAACACAATTTTAGGTATATTGACTAGATTTAAATGACTTCACTTGCCAAGATATCATTTTTTTGCAGTAAATGTATGAATGTGCTAACAGCTCTCTCTCTGGACAGGACAGTAAGAGAGCTCACTCTGGGACTTTTTCAGTGCATGACCTCTGTGAAGACTCCAGGCCTGACCTTTGCTGTTATTTATGGGAGACTTCTCTCCATTCACAAAGAGAGAGGTGGAGATAACCTCTGGCACTTTCCTCTGCCTGGTACAGGGTAATGAAAAGGCTTCAAGATATTAGAGGAGCCATATTCAGACAGAGTAGCCAAGTAAAACTGACTGTTGCGGTTGTGGATTGTTTGAAATGAATATTGCCCAAATCCTCTCAAACGCATGGACGAAAAGAGGGTAAAGCTCCACTGACCAGCACTTGGGTGACCAGCACTCTGTGGCACTCTCACCGCACCACCGGCCTTTCAGGGGTCAGGAGTAGGTATGATGACATAAGGATTAGCCAGGGTCAAAGGTCAGATAAGATTCTCCTCTGTTATGTTTCACTGACCTTGAGTACGAACAAATGTTTGCCTTTCGTAGCCGAGAACTACTTTACTCTTTTGTTGCATAATATCCTCTGCATTAGATTGACATGTTTTTGGAATTTTAAAGGTATCCTCAGAGGCATAACACTGATAAACCTATAGTGATTTAACTCCAAAGCAACTTGGCCTCAGTCTCAAATTACAAACAGTACACTAGAAGAGTCATACAAAAAAAAAAGTAAAATGACACTGTAGTGATTTACTGTATTCCTTAAATATTTAAAATTCCTCAAAACAGTGCATTCTGGGAGAAACAGGTCAAGCTTCCTGTAAACAAAGTTGAAGTGTCAGATTTTACAGTAATTAGCTGTTAGTTGCAAAGCATATTGGGAAAATGACCGGTACTTTGTGAAGTCAGCTGCCTGTCTCTGAATACTGCAGCACTGTGCGTGATTCTGTTAGTTTCTGTTAACTAGCTTTTATATCTTTATCTTCAATTCCTATTACATGAATTTGCTTTTATTATTCTTACCTCAAAGATACATATTTAAATTTTAAATAGGGCTGTAGTCAAAACCATCTTTGTCGAGTCCAAGAAAAGTCCAAGACCGTAGTCGAGACAGTACGGGGGTCTGCACCCGGAAGTTGCAAACGGAGGTTAAACGCCGCGACGGCTGTCCGGGACCTACCTCATCACTCCGACACAGGGGCATCCCAGCGTGTTCAAAGCTCCCTATACTGAAGAGCACATTGCACGTTGTTTCGTTCAGATTGCTTCATCCTAGCGAAAGTGATTACAGAATATTTGGGGCCTCTTTCAAGTGAATCTCTGTGTACTTAATGCTGTAGCATTACATTAAAACAGACACTGAGTTAAAGCCAGCTTTGAAATGTTAAAGACTGCCATATATGAAACTGTTACAATGCCTTGTGTAAATGCTGTACATGGTAAACTGTTTAACACTGTAATGAGTAGCATAATCACACTGTTGGCTTTAAGAGCTTAATTATAATAGTTAATTAGCCAAAACACAACAATATGTAATATATCCTTGAAATATTTGGCAACAGTAAGCTATCTATAGCAGATTATTATTTAATGTAACAGTATTACTCTTACAGTATGGTGCAACAGTGCTGTATAAGCAATACTTACTGTCAAACAATACAGTTTCCTGTAAAATTATATTAATAATCTGTATATTTGGTAACAGCAATGTGCTGTAATGGTGAACTACAGTGTCAGTATTGTAAATAAACGGCACTTTTCTGGAGAAACGGTTGGCAGTCATTTTACAAATTTTTGCAGTGTTTTTGCGCTCGAAATTAAACATGCTCTACACCATAAAACAGATTTCTCTGGTGTATTCCCTCTCCAGACACTTCTTTAACCCTTAGGAGTTGCAGCTATCGTCAATGATAACATTTATCAATTAGTATTTTGTTCTTAAATGATTATTAATTCATTATTTCACACTCGCAGTTCAATCAAACAAGTGGAGACATTCTGTTGAAAGTGCAAATTCTGATTGCTCAGTCAATGTCATATTTGTTTTCGTACAAAGACATTTTATTCTGATTTGAATTTGAAGAAGTTATTAGGCACATAGTCTTGTTTTACGAACAAAAAATTCTTCCCATTTATCACAGAAACAAAAAAAAGTGCAGAGAATAAGTTTCAGAATACAATTAAAATGTAAATATAATTAATAATATAATTATTAAATATATATTAATGCATTTACATTTGAAAAGTATAGTAAAACAATAGTAATAGCTCTCAACTTCTAAGGGTTTATTCAATTTAATAACATTATTTGGCTGGTCCTTTGCCTAAACCGAACCTTAACCTCAATTCAAACTTACAGTTTAGAGTCTCATTGTAACCCTCACCACAAAGCTAATGAGAGTCAACTATATTTCACCAGATAGTTTGTTAGCAATTTGAGCATCTCTATATAATTTATGAATGACTATACAAATGAAGTGGGACCTTTAATTTCATTAGATGTTGATTCAGTGCTGAACTGCAGCCTTCTCTCCATCACAGTGGCCTAATTTCTGGTAGTGGTGGTTTCAATGGCAGGTGCCAAACCCAACAGGGAAAAATGCTCAACCATTATAGCCCCATATCCGGAACACAGGCAATGCAACGAAACGTGGCATCTCTCTTCTCCTGCACCTCCTTTTGGAAGAAACAATCCTTCCATCCTTGTTGATCTGGGCCTGGGTGCACTCAAGCAGGGCTTAAAGAGGGACTTACTGTTCTGAGTGTCTGGAAATCATTAGAAACTCCTCTCCTCCGCTGCACGCCCTAACTACACCCATATACGCTGTCTAAACGCTTCACGAAGCCTCTCTAAGGGCAACCCTCTGCCAACAGAGCAAGAAAGGGAGAGAGTTGAAATTTGGCAGAGCCTCATATGACATGGTGTGCACTGCATGTGCTACTAAACAAACACTGGAGGGGCTGCTGTCTCCAGAGTTAAGGAGTGTGTGTTGGGGGGGGGCAGTCATCAAACTGACTCACTACATAAATAAACACTTAATAACTCCTAATGCCAAAGCTAACATCAGCCTGCCAGTGCGTGTGCTTATATATACATAGAGGGCCTCCATGGTAGCCACACTGCTTTTGGAGGTGGATCACAGGCAATAGCATGTCACTATGCATACAGCAGTAGGTCAAACACCAACTGGAGGAAAAACTGTGGCTTGATTGTATGTTAGCTTAGTAATTTATAAGCAATGGTCAGGAAGCGGGGCCAATGGGCAGCGTGCAAAGTTCGATGTGGTCCGGCTTACTGAAGAGTAAAGGAACGGACACTGTGTAAATACATGCAGCCGGCTGGCGTGACACTGCGCTCAGGGCTTAGCGTTTTAGCTCAGGCTGCCAACACACACACCCCTACTACAGCCTGCCACTCAAAAAATGACACAGCAGCACAGATCTGCTGGGATATGGTTACACTGCAACTTCACTTCAAAGCCAATCACTGTCAGCGCAGGGACCGCGTCCAGCAATGCTCTTGACCGCATTCAGTGCCCCCAAAAAAGCACCACTGCAGTGGCATCCCGAGGGCAGCCAATAAAAAGTCAGAACATTGCATCGTCAAACTCTACCAATCTACACAGTCATTCTGTTACAGTGTCTCCACGGCAACCACCAGGTTCAGAATAGGGAAGGCTTTATTTACAAAGCTTCATTCAGTTGCTGGTACAGAATGCAGTGTGCATAAAATCAACGCATAAAGTACTGAATGTGTAAAAAAATTCAGGTAAAATTAGTGGGGGAAGCTCATCAGATGCAGCACACATCCATGTGGACTGATGGCATTCTGTATGCCACTGAAGGTCAAAAAGATGTACAACCCCATTTCCAAAAAGGTTGGGACACTGTGAAAAATGTAAATAAAAACAAAATTCAATGATGTGCAAAATCATTTAAACATATTTAAACATTTGAATTTCTTTTTGGAATTCATGGACACTGTGTCCTCTGGGCTACAGACCATTCAGCTTGTTAACAGTGCACAGTTCAAAAGCCAGTAATCATGATGGTACAGGGCTGCATTAGTGCACATGGCATGGGTGACGTACACATCTGTGAATGCAATCTTAATGCTGAACGATATATTCATGTTTTGGCAACATATGCTGCCACCAGAAGATGTCTTTTTCAGGGAAGGCCTTGATTATTTCAGCAAGACAATGTCAAACCACATTCTGCATGTATTACAACAGATTTGCTCTGTATTAAGAGTCCGGGTGCTAAACTGACCTGCCTGCAGTCCAGACCTGTCAACAGTGATAACATTTAGCGCATTATGAAATGAAAAATATGGCAAAGGAGACCCAGAACTGTTGACCAGCTGAAATCCAATATCAAACAAGAATGGGAAAACATTTCACTTTCCCCAGTTCCCAAACACTTACAGAGTGTTGTTAAAATAAGAGGTGATGAAACACAGTGGTAAACATGACCCCGTCCCAACTTTTTTGGAATGTGTTGTTGGCATCAAATTCAAAATGGGCATATATTTTTCAGAGAACAAGAAGATTTCTCAGTTTCAATGTTTGATATGTTGTCTTTGTAGTATTTTCCTTTAAAAATATGCTTTACATGATTTGCATATCATTGCATTCTATTTTTATTTACATTCTGCACAGCATCCCAACTTTTGGAAGTGGAGTTGTACAATTAAAGTATTTATTTATTGTGTAACTTTTGTGGATGGTTTATCTATTTTTATTCTGTGAATGGGTCCAGGATTCCATTCCTCACTACAATAAGCAAAAAGAGCCCAGCCAGTCTGCTCGTTTAGGATGTCATACACCTAAGAATTAGGGATGGGCAGATTGATACTGAAATGCTGATGCTTTCGATCCTGATGTTTCTTTTTAAGAATCGATCCGCACAAGACAATATCTAAATAAATGTGAATAAGTATTATTAAACCAATGGTGAAAAAAAAACAGCAATTAATTGTGTAGGATAGAAACAATTTTTCCTTCTGCCTTTCCCTCATACACGCTTCTCATACACACAGGCACAATGTTAATGTCCACATTTGTACTGGACTGCACTGGAGAAATTACAAAGAACCCCCCCCCCTTTAAAAATATCGGTTTCACAAAAGTCCTAATAGCAGATAAAGAGAACCAAATTAAACAAATGAGACAAAAAATATTAGGCTTGGTCATTTATTTATTGAGGAAAATGATCCAATACTACATATCTGTGAGTAGCAAAAGTATGTGAACCTTTAGGATTAGCAGATTATTTGAAGGTGAAATTAGAGTCACGTGTTTTTTAATCAGTGGGATGGCAATCAGGTGTGAGTGACCACCCTGTTTTATTTAAAGAACTGGCATCTATAACAGTGTGATCTTCACAACACATGTTTGTGGGAGTGTATCTTGGCACAAAAAAAAGGAGATTTCTGAGGACCTAAAAGCAGAGATGTTGATGCTCATCAGGCTGGAAACAGGCTACAAAACTCTAAAGAGTTTGGACTCCACCAATCCACAGTCAGACAGACTGTGTACAAAGGGAGGAAATTCAAGATCACTGTTGAGCTCCCCAGGAGTGGTCGACCAACAAAGATCACACCAAGAGCAAAGCATGTAATAGTCTGTGAGGTCACAAAGGAACCCAGGGTAACTTCTAAACAGCTAAAGGCCTGTCTCACAGTGGCTAATGTTAATGTTCATGAGTCCACCATCAGGAGAACACTGAACAACAATGGTGTGCATGTCAGGCTTGCAAGGAGAAAGCTGCTGCTCTCCAAAAAGAACATTGCTGCCCACCTGCAGTTTGCTAAAGATCACATGGACAAGCCAGAAAGCTATTGGAACAATGTTTTGTGGACGGATGAGACCAAAGTAGATCTTTTTGGTTTAAATTAGAAGCATTCTGTTTGCAGAAAGGAAAACACTGCATTCCAGCATAAAAACCTTATCCTATTTGTAAAACAAGGTGGTGGTAGTATCATGGATTGGGCCTGTTTTACTGCATCTGGGCCAGGACGGCTTGGCATCACTGATGGAACGATCAACTCTGAATTATACCAGCAAATTCTAAAGAAAAATGTCAGGACATCTGCCGTGAGCTGAAACTCAAGAGAATGTGCATCATGCAGCAAGACAACAACCCTAAGCATATAAGTCATTCTACCAAAGAATGGTTAAAGAAGAACAAAGTTAATGTTTTGAGATGGCCAAGTAAAAGTCCTGAACTTAATCCTATAGAAATGTGGAAGGACTTGAAGCAAGCAGTTCATGGGAGGAAACCCACCAACATAACAGAATTGAAGCCGTTTTGTCTGGAGGAATGGGCTAAAATTCCACCAAGCCGATGTGCAGGACTAATCAACAGTTACCGGAAACGTTTAGTTGCAGTTATTGCTGCACAAGGGGGTCACACCAGATACTAAAAGCAAAGGTTCATATACTTTTGCCACTCACAGATGTGTAATATTGGATCATTTTCCTCAAGATATAAATGCCCAACTCTAATATTTTTGTCTTATTTGTTTAATTTGGTTCTCTTCATCTACTATTAGGACTTGTGTGAAAATCTGATGACATTTTAGGTCAAATTTATGCAGAAATACAAAAAAGGGTTCACAAACTTTCACACAGCACTGTATATGCTTTTTGTATATGAAAACCACATTCATTTGTGTGGAACCTTTGTTAAGAACAATGTTCGCTCTTGTTTAAGAGTTCAATTTGAGAATTTGTGTTCATTGCTAGTTTAAGTTTTAAGGTGTAAGGCTGTTTATAAGTGCTGGGCTTTATAAGAATATTACTTAGGAGTCTAAGTTTCTGTTGTTTATTTCAGTTTAAAGAAGTAAGGAAGACAAATTAAAAACAAACAGCTCTATCAGTCAGTAAAGCACTGCTCAACTAGAATGACAGTCTTTGAAATCAGCAAAACCTTAAAATCTGTATCAGTGGCAATTTTCTCATTTAGTTTTCATGTCATGTCAGCCCTAATTTAAAGAACTGTGCGGTAGTATGATTTTGCCTAATGTGAAGAACAGCTTTAGAAATCTGAATCATCAGGGTTCTCTCCCGCTCCAAGATTGCTCTGAATGATACTGCTCTATTTGTAACACATGCCGAGTTCCTCAGCTCAGCTATCGACAAGCTTGAGCTTGAACTCCTTTGGTTTCATTTTATCCTTTATCATCTGTCTTCGTATATGTATATATGTATTTAGAATATTTGCAGTGTGCTTACATTATACGGTAGTATAATAGCTTACTGTTAACAGACATTTGAAGGAAATACTACACATTATTATTATTCAAAGCCAGCAGTATGATTACGCAATTAATTAGCGTTAAACTCTTTTAATAAGACATTATAGCAGTTATGCGCCCATACAGATATTTTTAAGATCGCAAAGCTGACAGTAACCTGACGCCCTTTTTAATATGATACAACAGGATAAACTAGTTGACGAAACACAAAACACCATCATATTTAGAATAACAAAACATTTTAAATATACTGAAATGTTTATTCGAGGTAAGAATAACATGCTAAAACAAAAACTCAAGTAAGAGGAATTGCAGATGAAGAAATTAAAACTTCTTGACAGAAACCAACAAAAGCGCAATGAATGCTAAGAAGCTCCACCCCCAGTGTTACAATATTCAGAGACAGGCCACTTGAGACTGTCCCAGTCATTTTTCCAATTTGCTTTGCAAACAGCAGCTAACTACTGTAAAATTTGGCAATTAAACTTCTTAGACCTTTTGAATTTAAGGAATACAGCATATTAATGTTGTAATGTTCCATCAAAAAAAAAAAGGCACAAAATGGCTTCATCTGGCCTGCTCACTCCATGACAGCAATGAGACTTTAAATGGTATTTC
Organism: Piaractus mesopotamicus; assembly: GCA_023558415.1. NCBI lineage: Eukaryota > Metazoa > Chordata > Actinopteri > Characiformes > Serrasalmidae > Piaractus > Piaractus mesopotamicus. The sequence continues at coordinate 20,232 of JAILXH010158161.1, forward strand.
AGCAAGAATGTGAAGATTGTCAGAGTTCTTGCAGGTATGTAACTACGCATTCACCCATGACACAAACACAATCACTCACATCAACTTCATATACACACACACACACACACACACACTCTTTCTCTCTCTGCACTCTGTCTGCTGTGTATCAGTGAACCCTGCTCTCCTGCGCTGGCTGTGATCAGCAGCTGTCTCTGCCTCATTGAGCTTCTCCACACCCATACAATAGGACGAGAGGGCCTGATCTCTGAACCTGGATACAGCACTCACAGAGTAAATCACTCTTCATGAATGTGGAAGTGTGTATGTCTCTGCAGATGTTCAGCACATGCCCCCATAACACTGTTCACACTCTTTAGGAACTGCTGACCTGAATCAGAGTGTCACTGGACTCTCACGAGGATGCAAACAGACTGCTGATATCTGGAAAAAAAAAAAACATCTCAAATGGACATTTTAATTACATAATTTAAAGCATGGTCGTATGCAGACTGGGTGCCTGGTCAATGACATGTTGTTGATTTTACATAAGTTAACACACCCTCTACAGAGAACACATATCTGCACATTTAATGCATAATTACTGCTTATTTGTTGCATTTAACCTGTTAACCCCCAGACTTGATTGAGTTTTTATGAGAGTGAAGATTTTGAGCCCACATTTTACATATGCAGTTTAAGGGGTTTAACATACCGGAGAAAAAATTATTTATGTAAAAATAATTTCACATTTTATATTTTCTGGTTAATTTTTTCCAACAGATTAAAAATTATTTTCCTGAAATTAACATCACATAAAAAGAGACATGAACTACAGGAGAGACAAAGGAGAGAAGAGAGTTTAGTTGCTGGTAAAGATGAGTGTTACTATTCCTGCAAATCTGAGCACAATGAGTAACTTTACTAAGATCTCTACTCAAACTCAAGAGGAGACACGTGAGATTACTGAGGTCTTTTCTTTAGGAGAAACATCTGAGCAGCAGGCGACTTAAGCAAAAGCCTCCTTTATCTTTCCATCTGATCTCATTGTTGTCTAATAGACACTACAGAGATATTTCACTACAGAGAAACACTAAATTAATAGGCTGAGCCAAGGTTGCCACCTCAGCCATATAAAATCCAAAAAAATCCAGGAAAATCCTGGATAATCCAAAAAATCTTGGACAGGTGACAACCCTAGCCTGTGTAGCTACAGCTGTTTCAAAGTTGTTAGTAAGCTAAAGTAACATAGAGCGGCTAAAGTTACTCTAAGGCATTTGCTGAAATTTTCTGGCATAGTTACCATACACAATGACATTATGAACAAACAGAAAGTTGTTGCCTTTAGCTACAAGCAAAAAGTAAAGCTACTCAGACTGAAAGCATTTAGAGAGACAAAAAGGCAGTAATGTATAGATCACAAAGAAAATCCACAAGCCGCACTGCAAGGCTACAATACAGTTGATAAGTCTCTATGAAGCTGGATTATTCAGTGATAGATGCTTGTTGTAACTATAATTTACTGATTTATCCTATCAGTGTGACTTTGCACATGGATGCAATTTAGCTATAATATTTTGTCTGTTTATCTGTTTGTTTATGTTTATTTAACAAGGACAAAACAGAAAAACATTCTTACATATTTACAGCCCCAAGTTCTGTAATGCTTGTTCGATCTGGTTCAAACCGCTGTTTTAAAAGAAGATAATTGTGTGTAAATAATGGGAAATATTTTACAGTGTCAGTTTAGCAATGCAGGGAACAGCACATGCAGTAGTTGCTGTGTTGGGCCCTGAAACTCACGTCCTTCCTGCTTTGTCCATTCTGGCCATACAGGCTAGAATGATCATGCTTCTGATACATAGATATGCTGCAACATAGAGGTCTACAGTCAAAAATTGGACAGAGACTCAGATGAAGAAAGACATCGTTGTTATGTGTTTTCTTTCTCTGACTGATGTATGCTCATGTTTCCATGCTGGATGTGCAGGTTGGCATTGCAGTGATGGCCTGCAGCACTATGTGTGGGCATACAGAGTAGAACAACGCCGCTAGCTGAATTTTCCATTTCAGTGTGGGGCATTCTCTGAACCGTGATAAGCAAAGTCCTCTCTATCACACACATGGGCTTTCATGCTCTGATAAAGCTATGTCAATACAAAGCTAAGACAAGGACCCAGCCTGTAGGGCAACATCATTCTCAACATTGCTATGTTGGGACATGTATGTGAAATGATTTGCGAGTAATATTGGCCTTTAAGAAAATCCAAATACAAACAGGCATTGTACAAAGTGAATATGGTTTCAACATGATTGGAATTCATTTTGCTGCAGCTCAAAACACAAGTTTCAAAACCTGTTTTAAATAGAACTATCAAATAACTCTTACTTAATTATGATATGTATTTAAGCTACAAACCTTTATAAAAAAAATCCAGAAATGTTGGGACAGTATATGAAATGCAAATAATATCTGAAACCTGTGGACTGTGTTCATTTAAATACATTTGAATCCACTTTGACATGTATTTAAATTAACACAGTCCAAAAACAAGATCTTTAATGTTTTATCTTAAAAATTTTTTGGGCAAATATATATTCATTCTGAAATTGATGTCTGCCACATGTTCCAAAAAAGGTTGGCACAGGGGCAATTTAAAACTAGAAATGCTGTAAAAAAAAAAAAAAACATCATTAACATTAAACAGGTGATGCAATCATGACTGAGCATAAAAGGAGCATCCAGGATAGACATACTCTTAAGAACAAGGATTGGTAGAGGCTCACCACTTTGCCAAATATGTGTGTGTATATATATATATATATATATATATATA
>JAILXH010158238.1:3046-49138 GCA_023558415.1 Piaractus mesopotamicus
GTTCTTCAAGCCTGTTGGACAAGCGTCCCAGGTGGCTGCTTGAGAGAAGGCTAAAGCCACACCAAAGCAAAGAGGGAGGCTACTTTAAAGTTTTGATATGTTTAACGCTATTTTTCTCAATACATGATTCCATGTCTCATAGTTTTGGCGCCTTCACTGTTGCCCTGTGTAAAACAGGGAGAGTAAAGATACCTTGAGGCCAAAGTGTGTCCAGACGTCTGACTGGTGTTTCTAAATAAGGTATACTGTAGTCGAGTACTGCATATTCAGATTCATCATAGTCCTTAGCTTATATGTAACTATCTAGAACACGCAGCTCATTTGGTTGATGATCAGTGAATTATCCCACCTTCCCATCAATAGGAGCAGATCTGTGTCAGAGACGTAGTGCAGCACTAACATATGGCGTTATCGCTTTGGACCAATGGGCGGCTGCGGCTAACAGGTTGTTGGGCTGACGTCACGTGCGCGGGGAGGAGGGGCTGGCGCACGGACCTAAGGCTGCGTTTGCTGTGTATGTGTGTGTGCGTGTGTGTATGTGCGTGTGAGAGAGGCCGGGGGTCCGCAGAACAGCTCCGGGTGTGAGGGACTACCATTATGGGGAGGAAGGAGAGCGAGCCGGTGGAGTGGACGCAACGACCGCTGGAGAGGGTTCGCATGGGCGGGGGACGCGTCGAGCATCGCTAAGGTGTTTTTTTTTTTTAAACCCTCCCTACAGCGTAGTAGAGCGGAGACCCGGGATTAGCCAGGAGATTTACAGCCTGCGTGGTTTGAAGACGCGGTTCCAGCCGTTTCCTCAAACGAAGGACGCCACCTCGCAGCAAGGGGATGTAAACGAGCACAGGTCTGAGGATTTACGGTACACCGCGGTATACTGGCGCGCTCTCCATGGCGCTGTCCTCGTCCCACGGCATATCAGGCCACGCCGGGCCGTTGCGAACGCGAGGCCAGCGGCTTTGAAGCGCGTTCGCGTTCGTCTCTCGCTTTTTCCATGTCCGCCTTCTGCCTCGACCTGCACTCGGCGCCGTCGAGCGCCTCCACGCTTTCAGCACCACGGGAGCTGGACAGCGACCGCATGGAGCCCTCGCTGGACTCCAGCCTGCATGGCCCTCCTCCAGAAGCCGGAGGGCTCGAGGCTCCTTCGCTGCTGCGCGCGCCCACGGGAGGCCTGGGCACGGCGCTCGAGGAGGAGCTGGCCATGCTCACGCGCGAACGCGAGCGCGAGCAGGACGAGGACGCGGCGGAGCTGGCCGCCGCCGAGGCGCCGGTGGAGCAAGACGTCGACCTGCTGGCGCTCTTCCGACAAAAAGAGAGGGACTTGGTTCTGGCTGCTAAACTCGGCAAAGCACTACTTGAACGAAACCAAGACCTCACCAAGCAATATGAGAAAATGAACAAGGACCTGAACGAGAAGCTAGAGGTAAACACGAGTTGTAGAGCTGCACTTCTGTTTCAGGAGAAGAAGGCCGTGATTTGATCATATAACACTGATAGCTTTTAGCACTTTAAACGGGAACTCCACCGCCTTTTTAGAATTTCTGTATAATCCAGTGGTTGAGATGCAGTCATTCAGAGTGGTTTGATGTGAAATGATTCATTTGCACAGAAACTTACTGACTCAGATGTCTTTACAGTGGTGGTGATAGGAACCAGGAGTTCTGATGTTTACAATGTATATATAGTCATTTTATTTACTACCCAAAACCACCAGTGAACCTACACGTGTCTATACGAGTTTTTAATGTAACGTTTATGATAGTACAATAGATCAATCGGAAAAAAATAAGTCTTCTTTGGGGACTATTTTGCCATAGAACATCCTTCATGTATCCTTCCACCATGAATGGATTAAAATACATTGATTAAAAGACCTTTTTGGATCAAACCTTTACCACAAAACTACTGTAAAACAGTGTCTGAGACATCTGGTAGTGTATTCATAAGCATTTCAGGTAATACGTTTCTGTGAGGCATCTTATAGAGGCGTTAATCTCCTCAGAACCACTGCATTAACGAACCATATATTATAACATAATTTAGGTAACCAAAAGCAGTTACTTTATGGCATCGTTTCAAAGAACGTTTTTTAAACTGTATTCTCTGATTAACAAGAAAACACTCACTTATTGAACCCAATGAGATGACATCTCTATTAGTACACATGCTCTTACCACCTACACAGACCTCTCTTAGTGGTCTGGAGTACAGCAGTCACTTTCATATTTACAATCTACAACCATGGCCTTCATTCAGTCTTAAAAATAAAGGTTCCTAAATGGTTCTTCACTGAGATGCATGGTTCTTGGAAAAGCTATGTTACTGAACATGGTTCTTGAAACCAGCAGTGGTTCTCAAAGCAGTCCTCAGGGCCCCCACATATTTGCTGTATCCCATCTCACAACACATAGGGATAGAGCAAAAAATGTGGACTATCTAGGCAGCCCTGAGGATGAGTTGGAGAACTACTGCTCTTAACAGCCACCCATTAGAATGTTATTTATGGACCTAAAAGTGGTTCTTCTTTGGGATTGTTCCAGAGAACCTTGTTTAGCACCGTTATTTTTAAAACTGAGTTCTGTGATGAACAAGAAAGTACTCACTGATTAAATCCAATGAGATGTTCAACATACTCCATTAGTAAACATACAGCGATACTCTTCAAGTACAAGAGTGCTGCCACCTACACTGACCTCTCTCAGTGGTCCAGAGTACGGCAATCGCCATCATATTTATGTGCTACAATCAAGGCCTTCATACACATTTAAAAATAAAAGTTCTTAAATGGTGCATTGCGTAGATTCATGGTTCCTGGAAAAACGAAACATTCATTGTTGTAGAATATTTACATTACTTGGAGGTTCTTTAAACTTTAACAGTGTTCTTCACACTCAGAAACGAACAAAAAAGTTATTTAAAGACCCATCTAAAGATTTTTTAGGGAACTAAAAGTGGTTCTTCTGGTCCATCACTCTAAGGAACCGCAGTAAGCATTTACTTTTAAGAGTGTACTCTTTTGTTAAAAGTCAATTCCACTATTTTTCCCCCCACAATTTCACAAAAGATGTAAACAAAGTCATTCAGAGTGGTTTGATGTGAAATGCTCCATTCTTGAGAAACTTAGAGTCGGAAATTGTTCATAGAGTTGTTGAAAGAAAGCAGATATCTGAACAGTTTAATGATATACAGAAAGTTATTACATGAAGGGAATATGAATATGTTGCCTGATTCCTAAAATAAAGTTTTTTTTTGTTTTAATGTAAAGTTTGTGGCCTAAATAAACAGTCATGGTGAAGAGGTACATGCGGGGTACCATAATGCAAAATAGCACCCAAAGAAAACGTATTTTTTCCGATTTACCACTATTTTGTCACGATCAACATTACGTATATAAAAACATATGTGTTCACTGGTCGTTTTGGATAGTAAATAAAATAGTTATATTTGTGTTGTAGACATCATAACCCCTGCTTTTTATCACCACCACTGTAAAGAAATCAAAGTCAGTAAGTTTCTGTACAATATATAATTGTTTATGTTGCACTTAATGAATTTTGCAGAAATTTTGAAAAATAGTTGGAATTCCCATGCAATGCCCCAAACAAGAAAGCAGTCACTGATTAAACCCTAAGAAATAATTTAAAAAATAATGCAGTACAGGACACTACACCCAACTACACTGACCTGAATTTAGTGCTTCAGTGCAAGGCTTTCAGTTTCATATCTGTATACTTCAATTAAGACTTTCATAAAAGTATATTCAAATGTAAACCAGATCCTCACATTAATAATCTCTTATGCGAAACCATGTTCAGCATGTGATCTGCCTTGAAGAAAGTGAATCAGGATTGTGTACTGCAAGCCCAATTTAGCTGCTACAGACCAATCAAGCAGCCAAACAAAGGCAAATTATCCACGATACAGTAAGCATGGCAGTTATTTTGGCAGCTATCTGGTCATCCAAACCCTCTTCACTCAGCACGTGGTGTGCTGTAGAACAAAGCCTAATCCGCAGTCCTGTTCCAAGGGCAACTGTGCCCACATCTGTTGCCGATCTGCTCCGTGATATCACACCCTCTCCTCTCTCCCTCCACATCTGCTCCCAGCTCTGCTCTCAAGCTGGGGGTCAGCAGTAGAGATGGATTCAGAACATACACAGCTGTGGAGCTTCTATCTGAGGTTGAACTCTCTCTCTCAATCATATGGAACCAACTGGCCTTTATAGAAATGACACAACAAAGCCAATGTGTTTTGGGACCCCTTGTCATTCTAAAGGCCAACACAGGTTCTTTAAAGGTTCTTGGCTTGGATATATCTAGCAAAAACCTTTCCATTATGTTCTTTAAAGTTAAAAAGTTCTTGCATGCCACATTAAAAAAAAGTACCACCAAGAATTTCATCAGTCAGCCCTGCTGTTATGTTCCAGGTCAAATTGACTTGTTTCAAAGTTTAAAAATACAGGAAAAATAATTTTTGGAGCATGAAACTTTTTTCTGTTGGATGTATGGCTCATTTAGTGTGATTTGAATTGAAAGGGTCAGTTTGACCCAGAACAGAAGAGATGTTTTGACATTTTCACAGTTTGAAAAGTATTTTTTAATGAAAAACAAGTGAATTAAGGGAATGAGTAAACCATGATGCACAATGGAAAAACTTGAATACACTAAATATTGATTAAATTGATATTAATTGAGCTAAAGATAATATTTATGGAAAAAAATATATTTTTAATCTACTTTTGAATGGTTAAACATGCATCAGGCCAATTTGACCCAGGAACATAATTGCTGTTCCTTATAGTTGAGCATAACAGGAGGGTCGAAAAGCTCTTAACGGAACCGGAAGTGGTTCTTCTATGGCTCCAAAAGAAGCCTTATTGGCTCCTTTATTTTGAGAGTGCAGTTGACCTGGTTGGGTTGTGCCTTGCTCACTTCTTTGGCATAAGCTTCTGCCTGCACATCCTAATCTGTGCCACAGTGCTTACTGTAAGCATACTAATTCCCATGAGTGCTTTCAGCTCTCCATTAAACAAGGGTTGACCACAAAAGACAGTTGCCTTTATAGTATCCCTGATTGGTTCTTCAGGAGTTTAACTGAATGATTTGAATTAATATTTCATTATTCACAGAACTTGGAATGATATCTTGACAAATGCATAAAGGCATTTGCCTTCATAATGACAGAGTGATAGTTTGGCAAAAGAATCTTCATGCTTCTTTCGTTTTGCTTTGCTTAACTAAAGTTACAGCTTGAGGAAGACTGGCAGTATCTTACATTATCACACGTAGCCTGCTTAGTTTACCTCAGTTTTAACGTCTTTGACAGCCCTGAACACTACACTCTCAGAAAAAACAGTACAAAACTGTCACTGGGCAGCACCCCTCTGGTCACTCAGGTGGTACCCTCAAGGGCCTTTAGGCCTTAGCAAAGCTAAAGAAGCAAGCCTCAAACACCAGACCTGTCTTGGCGGATCGACTACATTTGGGGTAAACAGAAAACTGTCTATATCTTTGGTGGAACTGTTACTTTAATGCCTCTGTATCTCCTCCTCTCAGCACCTGGAGCAGGAGAAGCACGAGCTGCGGCGGCGACTGGAGAGCCGCGAGGGTGAGTGGGAGGGCCGCGTAGCGGAGCTGGAGACAGATGTACAGCAGCTGCAGGGCGAGCTAGAGAGACACCAGATGCAGCTGCGCGAGGCCGACCGGGACAAGACCCGCGTCATCACCGAGCTGTCGGAACAGAACCACCGTTTGCTGGAGCAGCTCAGCAGAGTGAGTGAGATACGGATGGGGTCGACACTGGGGGCATATCTTAAAAATAAAGGTGCCAAAAAAAGGTTCTTTGGAGCGATAATATAGAACACGGAGTCAGACTCAAGTCCTGGCAGGCCACAGCACTACAGAGTGCAGAGTTCTGCCTCATAAATGCACCTCATTCAACTCTTCAGCCAACTAAGACCTTCATGAATTTAATTTAAAGCATTAGAAAAGGGAAAACACTCATCTCTGCAGAGCTGTGGGCCAGAAGGAACCCAGTTTGTCACACCTGCTACAGGACAAATCAGCATTACGTCACAACAGCAAAGAAATTACTTCTGAGTGAATAATGCCAGTGATGTTGCATTGGTACCACAGGATTTTGTACTAATCCTGAGAGTTAGCTAAGATATTGGATAAACAGAAAGTTGTCAGTGATCTTGTGATGAAATATCAACATAGTCAGATAGTGCCAAGAGTGATTCTTGGATTTCACCATTAGGGGGGCTTAACCCCCGAAGAGAATTTTTTATTCAAATTTTAAGAATGAGTGGAGTGCTGTGGTGCTCTGAGATCCTGATCAGTGCTGGGAGTTAGAGAGTGGTTTTCTGGTTATTATTATATGTCAGTTTTTACATATTTATGGGGTCATCTATCTTTCTCTCAAATCGCTGCCTTGTGTTTGTCAATCAAATGTGTTAATTCACCCCAAAGAAGGTCCTGCTTATTTTTAAGCACAAGACATGGCGCGCCTTAAGTTTGAAAAGTCCTTAACATATGCTATCAGGACTTTCTGCATAAGCAATAACCACGACATTGCCACTGCATTGGTCGTTAGCATGTTATGGAAAGCTTTGCGCCTGAATTTTCAGTATGTCTCAAACCCCAGAATCTCAGAATGAAGGGGAGAACTTGTTTGTTTTGTTTGATGGTTGTTTACTGCAGCGCTGCAGTAGCAGCAAAGAGAAAAATATCACAAAATTTGAGGATTTTTGTTTGTTTGGAAAAGAATGGATTTGGGAAAGAATGAGATTTTCAGGGGGCTGAGATGAAAAACAGAGGGGCTAAATCCCCCCTACATAGGGTCTAGAATTGCCCATGGTGGTTCCTCTAAATATCCGCAGTTTGCCAAACTAGATGCTCCTATGTCCTGTATAGTTGTTGATAATATTAATAAGCCTGTATGCTACTAAAGCTGTTTTTTTCAAAACTGGCCATTATTTTTAAACTGATCTTCCCAACTTTGCACTGTAGTGTGGTAAATTTTTTATTATACATAATAATAAACATGCACTGCAGTGTTTAATGAAGAAGCACACCATCACATTGATAAGCAAAAACTGCTGAAGAGATAGGTGGAACCGTTATAATAACTATAATTAACAATTTAATTGTCTTTTTGGTAATTTTATGCCACTCTAAAGCATATGATTTAGGTAGATAGCAAGCATATATCGGTCTGCTAGCTTGATAACTTCTGCACCCAGCTGACCGAATGCTGGTCCACCCCCGCACCAGCTAGATTGTTGTCCTGCATATTGGTCTAACTAGTTTGTAATCTCCTCAAACAGATTTTAAATGCGCAACGTTTATATTGGAAAATAAATGAAGACAAATACCACAAACTACTGAGAGAAAAAAATGTAATGACTAGGGCTAATATATAATGAATATGTTGAAAATGTTGCTGAAACTGTGCTAGATTTGTTACAGTTGTAAAAATGGCTTTACTTGTGATATTACTGTTAGAATTATTGACTAAACTAATTTAGAAAGGATAACAAAAGACGAAAGGAAGGAAAAAAAATTGGACTGTGAGCGGAAAAGAAGTGATTAAAAGTAGCACTTTGTCTAACACTCTGCTTAACCACCAGTGGGCCATCAGGAAAACACCAGCTTTGCCATCAGGAAAGCAGTGTCCTGCTATCCTCTTGCTAGCTGGGTATTAGCTACCTTGCATTCTAGTTAGCTTAACTCTTTGGCTGATGTGAAACGACTGTGCACAGTTACACAAAACCATGTGCAGAGTCAAGCAAAGCTTATAATTTTCTCTGTTGAGTGTAAAAATATTGAGGCTAGCATAAATACTAGTAGCGTTAGCATTAGCGTACTAGCTAGCTCATCTCACCTGGCACATCAACCTACTTTTCTAGGTCACACGCCACTATTAATACAGCAAATTATTGTTAGTGAAGTAGTGCTTGGTGACTTTATCGTCACCAGAAGAAGCAAAAGATTCACAAAAGATTTTTCACTCACTTCAGCTGAACTCTGCCAGGGATTAATATGACTTATAGCAGCACTACCTGTTTTTGAAAGCTGAAAAAAGGGGAAAAACTTAAAATAAAATACATGATCTGCTTGGTACATTTGATATTGCAGCCTAAAACACAACAAGATTTTTTCATTCATTATTCATTATTCAATTATTCTGTTTAGTGTTTGCTGGTAAATTAGCTGCTTCCAAGCTGACTGGATGCAAGTTATCCACCTGGAAGTGTATCCATCCTTTGTTTTTACAAACATTCTGTTTTGGTCTATGGAAGAGCCAGTTTTAGATCTCTAAGAAACCTTTTAATAGATAATTTTTAAAGAATCATTTTTGCAAATGACATGTTGGTGTGAGGAACCTTTTTAGACCTTAAAGCGCTCAGCATTTAGGAGCTATTGTTTTTAAGAGTGTAATGGATTATCCTGAAGCTGAGATAAACCATGAGTGTGAGGAAACCAGGGCTAGCCAAGGACAAGAGAGGGAAGGCTCAATCTAAAGGGAGCTTCAGTTTTCGAAAATTTCAAAATGTTACATGAATTGATAGAGAAGCGTTGCAGAGACAAATGTCGCAGCTAGTTTGGAAGTTGTCTAGCTAGGTTGTTTTGTAGTGGTCACTCTTGACCAAGAGTCTGAATCCTGATCAGTGTTAAACTAATGCTAACCACACACTAGAAGACTTTGAAAAGACTTTGAAAACACTTTGGAAAGATTAAAGTCTGACACCCTCTCACATCTAAAGACAGTGTCACAGTTTTTAGTCACAGACTATGATTTTGTGAAGACAGGAAATCTTGCAGTGTCACTATTTACAAGACTGCAACTAGATTTTTGAGATTATTCCCCATCATGCACCTGGTGGAAATTTACAAGCAGATAAACGCTTTTCCTTCCATTCTGTAGTGGTACAGATGGGAAGATACGTTGGCTGAGCAGGTAAAGATCTGGGGCTCAGCCCAGTTCACTGTAGAGCTGTATACTCTGACAGATCATCCCCCAGAATCTTTTTAATTAACCTGTAAAATATGCAGTTACTTTTTAAATTTGATATAAAGATTTACACATTAACACAACATTCAGTGATTCAGCATTGTTGACTGGGTGTTATGAACTAAACCATAAAACACAAACAGTGTAACAGAAAGCAAAAAAAAAAAAAGAAAAAAGAAAAAACATCAATGATTCTTCAATAATGCCATTCGTAAAGTCCTGAAATATTAAAGCAGTCAGTTTACATTTAAATTAGTATGATTATTGTATTAAAGTGGAGCAGATTTGCTGTTTTTACAGAGATTGCAGGAAGTCACACATACATTTTCGCTTGCTCTCTCTCTCTCTCTTCCGCGCTGCGCGCATGCGCTCGCCTGCAAGCACTCGCACGCTCCCCTGGCACGTCACTATTTGCATGAGCCAAGACTTAAAACTTACGATAAAATTAAACACAGTTGATTTTGTCGCAACGTCAAGATGAGAAAAAGACTGACTTAAGATCGCCATCTTGACCACCTCACACTAAACGATAGAGATGACGCGAGTGTGACGCGACTCTAACAAGACTCTCATGATTTTATTCAGACATTGGAAATTTGTCTGCAACAGTAAAATCGCTTGAAAAGTCGTTTGGTGTGAGGCCGTAAGAAGTTTGGTGTAAGAGTGTTAGAAGAGGGAAAACACAAGTCTCTGCGGAGTTGTGGCCCAGAAGGAACTCATTTGATACACCTGCTGTAGAAGAGCTACTTTTTGGTTCCCTAAAGAACCTTTCAAAGGAGGGTTTTTGAAGAACCATGTTTCGTAGATGAGATATGTGAGCTTTTTAAAGTTTGAAGCACCATCACCAAGGATTTTCTTACTGCTGTACGCCCAAGCCAAGAAGCATTTAGGAGTATTTTTTTTAAAGCGTGTAGTAGATTGTTATGGAGCTGAGGGCTAGCCAACTGAAAGAGAGGCAAGGTTGGAGTACTTCTGAGCTGTAGTGCATTTTGGAGGTTTTGTCGGTTTAAAATTTAGCATACCAAACAATCGGCACCTTCAATTTTCCTTAAACTTGAGATAAGACCAGCTGAATATTTTATGCATTCATTCAAGTGAATAATTGATTATGTTTGGCAGAAAAAAATCCCATATGGATTGTTAGTTATTCAGCTGAAGTCGCAGGCAGGTGGGAAACAGCCATTCTCCATGCTATGAATAAATTTCATGACAGTGGCACAGAGAAAGCCTCGACCACTTTCTCAGACATAGTCACCTCATGCAAACTCATCAAACCTGAACTAGAACATTCCATTTGGGACACGTTCATTTAGCATCACTGCGCAAGCCAAGCAGCCAAGCCAACCCTTTGCATATGAGTCCCTACTAAAGTCAAGCAGGGTGACGGTGGATGTGTATCCTGAATTATCCTGAATGTCCCTGTATAAACTGTAACAGAAGGATGAGCTGGTGCAGGGGTTCTTTTTGTAATGGTTGTAAGAAATGCATTCTTTACTAGCTGCTGTTGCCAGCTTAGACAAGTTTATTAGAGCATTGGAAAAAAAATGTATTCAACCGAATGAGAAATCGTAGCAAAGTTTGTTTTAAGTCTTCACATAATATTGAGTTTTCAGTGTAAAAATACTAAGCCACCAAGTTGTACTATGTCGTTTAAGCTACTCAAAACAACACTGCATTGACCACCATGTTAATTAGCTCAATTACATGCACACAAAAAATACACCTGACCTATCCTAATAGTGTGACCTTTCACACACAAATGCACTCAAAGTTCAGATATTTTTGTAGTTGTGGACTAAAATTTCTCATCATTGTGGGATTTTTCAGAGGTAGGTAAAGTAGCCTAAATCCATACTCCAGTAAAAGTACCTTCCCAAATAACGACTTGAGTAGAAGTACAAAAGCATTAGGTCAAAAACTACTTACCCACTGACTAATTTATAGGACTGCAGTGGAACTTTGGTAAATTCAGCATCTGTCAGCACAGGATCTAAAGTTTGTGGCTTCTTATTTTGGGATTCTTTCGGTCTAAAAGAAAATAAAACGAAATGAAATTTGAGGGCAGAGCATTGATTAGCGAATCGTCCCACTGACCTGTGAAGTTGTCATCATACTGTGTCATGCCCATACAAGAAACTGAAATGAACGGTGTTCTCAAAAACTGTCTTCCTCACACTGTGGTAAACAAAAATGTTGCAAAGTCTATAGGTTTTTTTCTGTCTACGTTTTTTTCACAAATAATCACTGGATCCTCCACAAAGTGGCAGTGCAACATGAGATATAAACAAAATAAACAAAGTGGCAGTGCAACATGAGACGGTTCGACAGAATTCAGACGCTCGCGGGTAAAAAAGGCAAACAGGGTTTTATTACAGTTCAGCAAAGGCGTGGTCCAAAAACAAGCATTGGTCGTAGCCAAAAAACACCAGAGAATCACCATAGTGATGATAACACCAAGCAGCCAAAACAAAAGGGATGAGCAGATATCGTGGTCGAAGAAACAAGCCAAAATGGTCAAACACACAGGTCCAAAAATAAGACGGCAAAGGTACAAAAAGGGATAAGCAAAAGACAAGGTCAGGTAAACAAAGAAATGGTCATAACAGGCAGTAACAAACAGATCAATAAACACTCAGTATGTTCCAAAAGAAGCAATACCTCACAATGATTATGACTAAAGCCCGGGTCATATGACAACAAACACAGGTGCAAGATATCAATATTCAGGGGATTGCGAATGCTGATAGGTGCGTGAGCGATTGTCCAAAGTCATGTGACCTCCCGAGGGATTGTGGGCAATGCAGTCCGAATCAGCCTGAGGCGTGACACACATTATAAACAAAGTGGCAGTGCAATATGAGTGGCTCAGTGTACAATAATGTGACAAGGTGATCAAGGGTTGGAATACTGATCTGTGTTAAACCTCTTACTGGGGTAAAACATGCCCGTGTTGTTTTTCTGAACCATTGTGTTTGGTGGTCAGTACGTAGCCTTTACCCACAGCATTTCCTAGAGCAAATTTTTTAAAGTATAATTTTGATTGTATCATCTTCCCCGACTTCATATAGTCCAACTAAGCAGAAACATGCAGGAAAATTATGTACATTTGCAATATAATGTTTTATCACTGTCATATATAAACTTCTTCTCTTCATTTTTGTTTTTTATTTATTTTTTTTTTTTAAACATAAGTTGCCCTTTACACTATTACATTGTAAAAAAGTTTCCCACATAACTTATGTTACCAACAGGGTACCATATAACTAAATATCTAGCTTACATTAACATACCTTAATGCGGCCCATTTAATGTCAAACTTTTCTTTGCTTTTTCAAAATATAAAGAGTGGAAACGCTGTTTACATACTACATACTGTTTGTTGAACAGTACATGAAAGTTTCAAAATGTACTGTTCACTCCACAGTTCCTGCAGTACTTGTATACAAAATAAACTGCAAAAACAGCCCGTTTTGAATTAATTGTTTTTGTGATATGCCCTCTTATTAAGCCTTCCGCAGTTTAGCCACACCCATTAACTCTGAAGTTGTAATGAGTGTTTCAGCTCTGACTGCTTCTTGAAGGAGGCACAATACAGAACACAACAGCCAATCAGAACACAGCTCATCTACATATATCAGTCTTAAATGCACAGTAACAAAAACAACCTGATTAATTCTAATGGCTAAAGAGAGGTTGGGAAATGGTGACGTAAAAATTTGTTGTGGCTGCTTTTGGTTCATAAAACCACACAAACACAAGCAGAAAAGATGAAGTACAATGAAAATGTAGGCTATAGGTTTTCCTTTTGCTATTAAGTTACCATTAACTTACCATTACCATGACACCATACTATGACAGTGATGATATAGAAGAAAATAAATGCTTGTGCTCATCATTGGAACACACCTCAGTTGATACGAAATAAATGTAAATAATATTAAAGCTGTTGACATGTTGAATGACACTCAGAGCCTCTCCACAGCGAGCGCTGAAACCAGCACAGCATTCTTCACATGTTCTGCTGCTGTTCACCCAGCACGCACACGCCCCATAAGCCAATTAGTGGGCTTCGGTACATGATGCTTCATGATGAGTCAGTCCCACAGAGGGGTTTTATGTGAACAGCAACACCCAGAGCTAACAGTCAGAGAGCTCATCAATCAGAGAAGCAAAGCCACTAACAGTGAGAGCACGGGGCTGCAGCTTAATCTGACCCTCACACAGAGTTTTTCTATGCTTTTCTTGTGTAGTTGATTAGGATTGTTTTCAATAAATAAGACAAACTCAGAATTTAAGAACAATTTTAAATGACCCCTTAGAAATCTCTTACAGGTACTATTGTTGTTTTGTTATATGTTTACATTATATATAATTTTAATGCAATACATATAAATAAAAATATAATTAAACACCAGGAGTGAAATGAATCAGAAAATTCATTATTCACTGCCGCATCTGATCCAACCAATCAAGAATGTCTAAAGAAGTAAGGTAGCTGGAGGAGGTGTGGCAGATTGTTGTTGTTACCAGATTTCATAGGAAAGTAGTTCTCCAGGACCTGGAGAACAATATTTTAAGATTTTCTAGATTTAAGCACGTAGTAATATGAGTGAGTGAGATACTATAATGATGGCCACATTAACAGTATAGTAGAGTTTGTCCATATGAAAATGTTACTATTAAAACTAAGAAGCAAAATAAAGGTGCCAGAAAGGGTTCTTAGGAGCAGTGCCACTGAAGAACCACATTTGGTTCTGTAAAGAATCTTTCAATAGATAGTTCTCATAGTATAAAGTGAAACATTTCCCTGTACTTAGAAAAAGAACCTTGTCACTTAACACACTTATAACAGAAGTCAATGAGCAGGCGCTGAAACTGTGGCACACATCTAAATTATTGTCCGTGGTAAACAACTGTTTGATAGAGATGCAGCAAAGAATATTAGGGTATATAAGAATATTTGAGTGAAGTGACACTCAAGTATTTTGTCAGGTTTCTACAGTTCGGAGTGTTTTAGATGGTTTGTTTCAGGGTGGGATGAGATGTTTCTAGCTGGTTCTGAGTCGGGCAGACAGTCTGTGGGTGATGTTTCTAAATAGGGATACAGTATGGGAGTTCTGCATATTTAGGGGGGTGAGATCTCTCTTCTCAGCTCCTGTTGAGAGAGCGTGAGTGAGAGAATGAGAGAGCGAGAAAAAAAGAGAGAGGGATTTTATAGCTGCTCTGTTTTTCAGGATCTTTTCCAAGCTTCAGGCTCACACAACAGCAGCAGCAGAAAAACAGAAGAATAGAATTCACACCCATTATTCAAATAGTCCTGAATTTAAATCACCTCACACTGCACTGCACTACGATTTCATTATCAAAACAATACAAATGCCCTTCAATATTAAACATTCTATTGTATGGGCAGAATATATATTATCATCACTGCCACATCACAACCCTGTGACTCACGTTTGATCCATCTATTATATAAAAATATATTTGTACATTAAAATTAAGGATTTTTTTCCCTTTATTATATAAAGTTATCATTTTGTAGATAGAATGTCATATACAGTACTGTGCTAAAGTCAGAGACCACTCTTTTGTTTATTTATTTTCTAGACAAAACAGCCATTAAGTACAAGTTATTCATTTTCAGCATTAGAAAAAAGTAGAAAGTATATTTAACAGAAAATTACACAGAAGCCTCAGAAACTAAATACACAATGTGGCCAGAAGTTGTGGACATCTGACCCTCACACTGATATAGGTTTGTTGGACTTCCCATTTCAAAATCTGTAGTTGCTCCTAGATGCTTCCACTTCACAATAATAGCACTTACAGTTGACTGGGGCAGATTTAGCAGGGCAGAAATTTCACAAACCGACTTGTGGCAAAGGCAGTATCATATGACAATGCCAAGTCACTGAGGTCTTTATTATGACCCATTCTATTGCCAGTGTTTGTCTATGGAGATGGCAATGTGCTTCATTTTGTACATCTGTTAGAAATGGATGTAGCTGAGACGCCTGAACTCAATAATTAATACACATTTGGCCATACAGTGTAGCTGCAGGTAATAACAGTGTTTGCTGCTGGGTGTTGAAAGACTGTACTTGTAAGGAATGTACTAATTCCTGAACATCAAGATTTATGTTGTTGTAACAGCTGTATAATTCTTAGAAGGTATTCTTAAGAGTGTGGTGCTGCAGAAACAGAAACAGAAAGAATCAGCATAACACTGATTCATGGCAATATCTAACATGACTCTTAGTCTCTAACAGTCTAGGCATCACCACGGTAGCTCATTAATGAAGTTTTACTCATGTATGAATAATCCCCACTGACACAATCATAAATTGCTCTATGCAGAATGTCAATATTAACAGTGTCTTTTTTGCATGTTTGAATAGTGCTTGAACCTTATTGATCCATGCCCCGTGATGCTTTGTGCTTGAGTGGCTATCAGGACTGCAGTGTTGGAGCAGTTAAGGTCAGTCAGGGTACGGGTGCTGTTTGTGAGAGATGAAAAGCTGATCGGAATACTGATTATTGTAGCAACACATAAATAGATCAGCATTTAGCAGTAAAGTGAGGTCTGAATGTCTGAGCCTGCACTGCTTTTCACTCTTTACACTCAGTCAGTTGGCGATGTGACGTTGCACATTATTACAGTAAGCTTCTTTATGGGCATATTATGGATATCATCAGTACTTAAAGACCAACTGCATGTTTCTTTCATTTGTCTGGGGCTCACAACTGCCATATTTTCACCACAAAAGTTTAACAGTGTTGTTCAGAAACGATAAGATTCCAGCAATCCCGGCAGGCCAAGAGATCACAGTTTGTCTTATTCAGTTGGATGTAGCACTGTTCAGTACATGAAAGTTTAATAAAAACAGTCATTGCATTGACCGTTTTTGATAGCAGAACGCTGCTAGGAGTAGAAAATTAGGAGAAATCGTGGTGGGCTGGTAACATTTTGGGCCGGTGACAGTGGGCTAACACATATAAACCCACGATCATAAAAACAAGGACACACAGGAAAACTGTAAATCTTACAGTCAACTCAGTATTTGAAGTAAGTTAGGGGTGAAATCAGCATCCCTCTTACTTTTTTGCATTACTGATCAGTGTATATACGTGAATCACATAAAGCTCTATGGTAGTGGCAGAAAAACCTGAAAAAACTCCAAGGTGACGAGAAGGAGCTGACACTGAGGAGTGTGCGTTGAAGTTCTTCAAAATTTTGGATATATTCAAGTGTTTGGGCAGTGACAAATATGCTTACAGGATCTTAGTTAGCTAACATCAGTGTATAGCATACTGACTGTTTTTAAGATAAAAGCATTTTTTAGTTTTCATTTTATCACTAGCTGACCAGCCGGCCATATTTTCTACAGATACGAAATAAGAAGGAAAATGCCCAGATTTCAGAAAAAACTGTGAGCGAATCTAATTTAAACACTGTGTGATTAACTAGGAAGAAGGCAGTGTTTGTTGTATGTGTGGGTGTAGCAGAGATAACACAGTAAAGTTTAGAGTGGGCTGCTCTGTATTCCCGAACTCTCTGTGTACTAAGGGTTTGTCTTACCCATCAAGCACTCCTTCTGAGCATGCACGTATCATTGCACTAGAGTAATAACAGTGTTTCAAATGTTTTATTTTGTTTCTAATGTTTTATGTTATTCAGCCTTACCTCAAGTCTTTTGTACATTCTCAGCTTCATATTATTACTTATCCCCTGATAAGGTCACATAGGCTATCAAAATAACCTACTTATTCTTTTATTGCTGGTAATGTTTTTTGATGCAGAGATTTAGGTTATTAAAATGTCCTACCTATAGCATTTTCTGTTAGTGTGATTTAGGCTGTCAAAATATCCTACAGAGCTACCTAAAAATATGTGCAAAGGTAGGACATTTCAACAAGGTAGCACAATTCGACAGAACACCGGTCTGAAAGAGTCCCACTCCAGGCCTGTAGCAAAATGTGACAGTACCATCCTGCTGGTACATTTTGTTTGTTCCAACTTCGCAAACTTCATTAAAATGTGGAATGCATGGAAATATCGTGATACATATCACATACAGTGAAAACATTTTAATATCAGGGAATATTTTTGCCGCATCGCCCACCCTTACACACAATGCATTATCTCTGCAGAACTGCAGCCCAAATACTTTCTTGTGTCTCTTGTTTGACTGTATTGATCTGTTGTTTTGTTTACATCTGTTGCCCTTTTCTCTTTGCATTTATTTATAGGAATTGTGTGTGTGGACGTGTGTATATATGTGTGTGTGCGTGTATGCATTTTCCTAACATTGAATAGAAGCCTTAAGTTAGCATGACATCACCTTCATAATACTAACTTGTGGCTAATAGCTTTCATTCCCTATTTTCAGCATTAATATGGTCCGGCTGAATCCGTCTTTTAACGTGTTGCATGCTGAAGTTCTGCTGGCACAACCGTCCTTGCCTTGAAAGTAATTACATTAACATTAATTGGAACAGTTTGTCCCAGTATTACGTGGCTGCAGCTTTGCGGTGCACAGGGATGAAGCTCAAGAGGATATGATTAGTCAACACTTAGCATCTGTTCATGAACTGAGAATGATTGAGTTATTAATATGCACATCTCAATACTTTAGCCATTATTTGTTAGGTTCTACTTGAATTTAAAAATCGGCCAACTCACATCTACCCATTCTGCTCATACATGAACAGCATGTGAAGCAAAAAGGCCATTTGTGTGCTAAATTAGCATTCATAAGTAGGATGCATAATTATATTGGAATCATATGTGATGATGTATTTGCTGCATTTGTAACGCTCTACAAATAGATGCAAATTCAGGTAGATTTAGACCCAGTTTCTACATTTTACAAATGTTGATGCATTGACATCTACAGGTATGTACACAATTCCTTTATTAGTGCATGCCTGTTCTTAACTGTTGAGGAGAAACATGTGATGAACATCCTCAGAAACCACAAAACTCTATCTGTGGTGTATGCAAAATATTTGTTTGCAAGCTAATCCTGCTTTTTTGTCACTCAGTTCTGACAAAAAGTCATTCAGAGTGGTTTGATGTGAAATGCTCCATTCTAGAGAAACCAAGTCAGAATTGTTCACAGTTGTGGTGATAGGAACCAGACGACCAAAGAGTTTAACGCCTCAAAAAACTACCTCATGAAATGGTTATGAATACCCTGCCTGACACAGCTTTATGATAGTTTTTAGGTAAGCTTTTAGCCTAAAATGTATTTTGTGAACACATGCAGTGGGGGGAGGTATATGCAGGGAGTTGTGAGACAAAATAGTCCCAAAAGAAAAACTTATTTTTTCAGCTTTACAGCTATTTTAACTCAGAAGACACATGTAGGTTTATTGGTGGTTTATCGAGAATGAACCATTTCAAATAAAAATACTCTGAATGACTTTGTGATAAAAAAAAATCACTGGAATTTGCATATAACAATATGTATGAATGACATAAAGCTTTGAACATGGGTCAAATGTACCCATGTCTGTGTGTTTTATAACATGTTGCACCCTGTACTGAATTGAATCGACCTGTATTTCTGCAAATGTTCATAATGTTTTCCAATAATTCTGCTGCCTAATCATGAGGAGAGGACTAGGATTTTTAATACCAACACTATACAGATTCTGACACTGATACCTTTTTTTTCAAAGCAGTTGAATGGTACTTTTATCAATATCTTGTTTAAAAATGCAAACTGAAAGTGGGTGTGGCTTAAACCAAAAAAGAGCAGGAGTGTTCACTGACCGTAGTGGATTGTAGAGTAAGCAAATGCGCTGATGTTAGTAACATGCATGCAGAATCTAGTTTAGGCAGCCAGTCGGAGGTCTAGATTTTGGAACAAGCATGCTTATTGTCTCACGAATGCTGACAAGACTGACTACTAGGATATTGAAATTTGATATGGAATGACATGGAAATTTTAACACATTTGGAAGTACTGAAGTAATTCAGTCGTTATCATAAAAGTATTGAAGTTTGATACTCAGTTCTAGTTGGAACTTGAGCTCTAGTTGTGAATCGAGTTTGAAGCCTGATGAACACCGCTTGAAACTGTATGGTAATTTCATTAGCTTACTTGCAGCTATATGATAATTTAATCAACACAGGCATTACAGACCAGTATATTTATACTGTAGAGTTCTCAACTAACCCTACATCAGATTTAAATAATACATTAGATGTGCTGGAAAATACTATTTTCCCTAGAATGTCTGAGCCTTCTAAAAATATCTCAGCATTTCAGGACAAAATGTGAATAAATTTGGGCCATTACAGACACTGCACACACACTCCACTATATGCTGAAACTGAGATGACCTTGGTTCTGTGGGTCAGGTTACAGGAAGTGATGTAAATCAGGCCTGCGTGAGGCACAAGTCTGAGAGTAGGTTGGATTAGGCCATAATCCGGAGTAAGAGCCTTTTAATTTACACACATTGCCTGAGACTGGCGAATGGCAGGTACAGAATTCAGCTCAATCCAATTCAATCCAATCTGCTATATTGTTATTATACATATGTGCAAGCATAAAGAATAACAAAAAGCTTTTCTCACTAATTCAAAGTCGGAAAATGTTGGATGTGCAGTGCACATGAAACATTATTCAACAGCGTATTGTGTAACAGGTGCGTTCAAAATGTTACAACATGACAATGTAACATTATATATAATATTTTGTTACGTCACAACTCAAAAACTATTCCAATTACAGCGCGAGAGAGAGGGAGGGAGAAAGAGATTTAAGCAGATGTATTTCTTCAAATAAAAAAAAGTACTCATTAAAAAACAAACTTGAGCCCAACCAGCGCCAGACCCGAGCCCCAATGTTGTACATGAAAAATTATCCTGGACGCAGACCAAAACCCAAAATTTTGTTTGACCCTATTAGGCTTGGATCAGTTAAGATAGCCTAAGATAGCCGTGAGTACACTTATAATAGACACCAGCAGGAGGCAGTTTCAGCACCATTGCCTTCCATTATAACTGTGTTTTCTGTTCTTTGGTGAAGGGAAACATGTACCTTTTTGGGCACCCCAGGTCAGATTAGTTGTTTTGTTGATTTTCTAAGTGATTAGAAACAGTTCAGATAGCACTCGTATAGTTTACAATATATTTATAAACTCACAGATTAAGCACAGACGCATCCTCAGTGTGCTAATACAGGCGTCTCTCACGATCTCCACCCCTCGGCAACTGAGTCACCATTTCCAAACCCATGAAACACCAGAAATTAGCATCATGGCCTACGTCATTAAAGTGTCTGGCTACTGGAGACCCCCCCACCCTCATTTCTGATCTTTGTTTAGCTGCAATTTTGTTTTCTCCTCATAGCTAAGATTGGATAGACAAACAAATACATAAACATTATGCAATTACATACAGTGCAATTGTAACATTTAAAATTACCCTCTAAAATCATAAAAGGAAAAAATTACTGTTTTTACCCAAATGAGTTGGTACACAATGTTTTTTCACAAACTTTATTTACTGAATTTAATATATTTGGGGAAAAAAACATGTGAAAAACAAGTGTGGCCTGTGCAAAAGTTATGGCACATATAATATTTTGTGTATTAGTTTTTTCAACATGTTAACTTCAGCAGATAATTCAAATGCTTTGAAAGTTGCCATATTTAAGTTTGATTCCTGTAGAACATTTGTTAACTTGTCATTTAGAAAATCAACAAAACGTTGTTTGACCGGGAGTGGTGACTGTTTGAATGTGGCTATATTGAGCAGGTAGAGGTGAGGTGGAGAAATGCTGTGTTCCTTTAAGCTTCTCAGTATATTGCTAACATATTGTATATTGTATAACAGTATATTGCTAAGTGTAAGAAACATGCTAGAGCTGAACTGAGCTAACTACTAACAACAGAAAACACTGTATGCTTTATGTAATGAATAATTTATTCTGCACTAATGTGCATACAGGGTTTGCAGTAGGTACTCATATATGCTCACATACACATACAGAGACACACATACACAAGTTTTCTAGGCCTGCAGGCAGGATGCTGTCAATAAAGGCAGTACCCCAGAGCCCTAATCTGATCAGAGCAGGAATACTTCACTAATTACATTACACAGATCCGAGGGAGGTGGGAGGGGGGGCGGTTCGGGGGGGAGAGAAGAGCACCACATTTTAATGTTTCATTATCACAATGAAATGAAGACGACTTTTCCCCTTTTCACCAGCATTTGGAGGTAATTTTTCCAACGTGCTTTGTCTGCAGCTAAACTGCAGTTAATGGTGATGGCTATTCTCTAAAGACGAAGCTTAATCTGTGCCTGGGGAACCGGTTGTTCACTCTGTCCGTGTGCAGCAGATATAGCTGCTTGTCCACAGTGATTTGAGTGGTGAGGAACAAACAGCCAACATTAATTAAATAACTGCAATTACTGACCCAAAATAAAAACAATCAATTACATCAGCGTGTTAAGAGGTATGTAGGCGAAAGTGGAGTGTTTCTGCATGTGTGTGTGCATGTGGGAGAAATAGGAAGTGGCCACATAGAGGACGTAGGGGAGAGGACGTCTGATTTGCAAGCTGCAATAAATAAAAATACAATAGTCAAACAGTCAAAACAGCATCAGGAAAAAAAACAACTAAATTCAATATCACATTTTCACGATTTAGTGTATCTATTACATTCTTTTTATTCCGTTCTTTATTATGTTCTTGCTTTCAGTTTTTCAAAGAAATCTGCAGGGATATTTTTCCACACCTATAAAGTTCAGTTTTAGAAGTTGGTTGCATTTTCTGCTTCTTAAGATCCACAAAATTCCAAACACATTCAGAGATGTTGAGGTCTGGACTCTGGAGTGGTCAGTTTCGGTGCTGTACTGGGTCTTGCACGGTTGTTAGGAATCCCATTTTCTCTATATATTTCAATGTCTTTGTGACTTTCCCCTCCCATATGCAAGTGGGTTATATTATACCTAATCTCCTCAGGAATACCTCATGAAAAACGAGTAACGTGTACTTAATGTTTTTTTTTTACTAGAAATTAAATAAATGAAGGATGTTCTCTGAATTTTGCACAGTACTGTAGGTAAATTATCTCTGTTCTGATTGGTTGACCTGTATTGTGCTCTGCTCAATAAGATGTTTGAGCTGAAACACTTCTTCTAATGTCAACGTGAAATAGCAGAGCCAAACTGCTGTAGGCCGAATAGGCAGATATATGTAAATGCATTGGTTATTGTGACATTGCAAAAATAGTGAATTCAAAACAGGCTGTTTTTTGCAGCTTAATTTCAATAAATAGACTGTTTGGACTGTGTAAACATTAATGTAAATAAATAATGTATTTCTAAAAAGAGAAGAAAATCCGGGTTTCCATTATATGGGCCCTTAAATAAAAATTAATAACTTGTATCTACAGGCAAATAAAGGAATTTTCTAGAGAATAATCCACACCATGTCATTTGCATAGTGGATTAATATTAAATTAGATTTGATCTGTATGGTATTCAATCAGCACATTGTGTGACTAAGGAATATCTCAGTGCAACCAATCACAGCTCTTCTGGTTGCTATATCTACCCTAAGTGTCATGTGGAAGTCCATTGGTTACCATGGGAACGCATACCTATCCATTATTCTGCACTTTAACCACCCCCCCTAATCTGCATAGCAGGTTACAGCCAACTACAAAGCCTCCAATAAACCGTTTATACACGTATACATTAAAAATACATGCTCACGTCGAACTTATTCACAGACGTCAGGCCACAGATAACGCATTCATTGATGCTTTCATGTTTGCATGTTGCATCAGGAGACTGATATAGGCAGTGTGTCTTGGTCTCTATAATGCAAATCAGTTGCAGATGAAAGACAGAGGGGTTGATCTAAACACAGGTGCCAGATTCATGTGATATAAAGTAACATTCGTTCTCAGATGTCGCCTTTTCATCCTTTCAGAAGCAACACCTTGTTGGCCTCGAAGACAGAACCCAGGACTGTTGTGTGCAGTGTCTTGCAGTGAGTGGGTCTCATTTGCAATTCCACCCACATGCACCATGACTTATGGAGACATAATGTACCGAGGGCAGGTACGGGAGACGTATTGCTTTGGGAGATGGACAATATTACTATCATTTGCTACCGTATTTAACTGTAATTACTAGGGCTCAAATTTGACCATGAAGAAAGATGTTTTCCGTTTAAACATCTGTGCATTTTGTTATAGCTGGACTCAGGAAGTGAACCAAGGGGGTTGTTTGACTAACTGAAAATATGTCAACATTAAATAAATCAGTACATTTCAAAACTGTTCGTTTTGATCCAAAGAGAATTCCATTCCAGTGAAACCCAAAATAAACTGTACTGGACTGTTTCAGTTTTGTGAAATTTATGTTAAGGTAAAAGAGGCTGTGAACACATTATCAGGCATAAGTGGCACAAGTTCGATCTTTTGCTTTAATGTGACACAGATCTGATTTTTCAGAGCTGTGTGGACACATAAATCTGATTTTTTCAAATCAGATCTTTGCCACTTTCTTACATAGTCCTAGATCGAATACATATCAGATTTGTGACCATGCAGCCTTAATGAAAATGGTCAGATCAGAATGCATGCGTTATTTTTCTCACTGAGCATTCAGGATTAATGTGGCAGCAGCACGGAACCTGAAGTTAGTGCCAGTGAACAACACAAAAGTGATGCATCTGAACATTTTCACCTTCATTTCTCTCTAATAATGAACTACTGAGAGCTGTTCAGAGCTAATTACCTTCATGACAAAGGCTTGTTCTGCTGGTTAGTTTGTTAATGACATATGGTTCATTCACATTAGGATGTGAATGATTAGGATTCATTATTAGGATGTGCGCATGTGGGTCACACCCATAATTCACATTAATGTGCAGTTGTATGCAAAAGTTTAAATCCTTCTGCTCAAAAACAAGCTTTGTTTATTTTCTAAATGAAAAGTATTACTCTACAGGGAGCAAACTTAGATATGGTATTGTTCTGCTAATTATACTGAACAATTGCTGTTTATTTGCTTGTTAAAAATCTTAGAAAGAAATAAAACATGTGCCATAACTTTTGCACAGGCCACATTTTATGTTTTCTTTTTCCAATATGTTAAATTCAGCAAATAAAAACAGTAACTGTGCATTAAAATGAACTGCAGTTTGTTCTCTGTAGAGAATGTGTTCACTTACTTTCACCTACAAAATCAACATCTAATTTGACAAGGTGTGCCAGAACGTTTGCAAATGATTGCATGATGGACAAAATAAGCTTCAATAGAATGAATTTATTTCTGTCAGTACATCAGTAACATTATTGTGTGAAAGCAGGGTTAACATGAACACAGGGTGACCACGGTTTCCAGTTTTCATCACTGATTTCCAGTGAGAGCAACAGTGGCTGCATGTTCCAGTCCTCTGGTATTGTAGCCTCTCTCTCTCATACAGTGAAGTTCATCTTGTTTTGAGGGCAACTGAAGCTTTGAACTTTGCCACTTCTTATGTTAGTTTGGACTTTTCTTTGTAGTCTGCTGGGTTACTGATATTACTGTGATGAACAGAGTGTTTCTAAACACTACTTCCTCCGTCAAGCGACAGAAAAACTGACAGAACTCCTCAGAACAAGCCTGGGGCGAGTGGCAGTAAATTAGTCTGAAGTTTTAGTGAAAAGGTGTTACTGAAGAATGTGTAGTTCAGACATGCTATTCTGATCATACAGAAGATGGTGCTGTTTTTATTTCTTTACTGAAGCTAAAAAAAAGATTTGGATCAAACTCTGTGGAAAGCCATACTCAACTAATTTAGCTATTTTAACTGCCGTCAGCTTGATAAATTAGTCAGGTTAAACGGTGTACAGTGCTTGCATTTGCGATAAAAACATTCTGCGATGAATTTTAATGCACTAATCACCTTGATGCACTTCATGACCTTGTTTACAAGATAACATGTCTTCAGTATCTAGCATTGCTCCTTTGACTCCAGCATTAGCTTTATTTCATCTAAAGAGGCAGCTTTTGTAGCTCGAACCTCTTCTTTATTAGACCTGCCACAATAACAGTTCGTAAAACAATAAATAAAAAAATTATGCAGACATGGTTTCAGAATGAATTTTTCCCTACATTCATATTTTCAGTTCTCTAATATTCAGTTCAGTTCTAAAACCAGCTTCTGTTTGAATAATAAAATGTTTTCAGAGGTACTCCTCTGTGTACTTTCTATTAGGGCTGTCACGATCATGACATTTTAGCTGATTATGACGATTAATCGTCATATAAATAATTAATGAGTTAATTGTCTTTTCTTTTCTTGTTCATTGGCAACCAATAAAATACAAGCCTTAAGTGGACAAACTGTATGATTAGGCCTTTACTTGCCAGCTAGGTTTACTTAGTAGCTAACACTGGTTATACTGTTGGATCAATATATGCACACACAAACATCTACAGTTACACAGAATTGCGTGTAGAGTCAAACAAAGCTACATGTACAGAAGAGTGAATAAATAAGCAAAACAAATTAATTCTCCTTAATTCATACTTGCTATAAATGTTAGAATTAGGTACGCCCTAAACATGTTATTGTACCAAATTAGAAGTTAGAATTTTTTTTATTTTATACACCCCATCATGTCTCAATGAATACATTTATTGCTTTCTTTTATTTACACTTATTTGCCTCAATCCAGCGTTTGTTTGTTATAGCATGCAATATAACAACTGTGGAAAATGACTGCAGTCAGTTTAAATAATTGCGATCATCTTAAATAATTGTGATTAAGTGATTGTGTAATAATTATGACAGGCCTATTTTTTATTTGTCAGCACAAGGATATAGATGCCAAGTAGCCTGAGCTGAAAGTTTGAAGGACATAGCAACAGTAATTAAGGAAGGTGGGACATGGCAAAAAAAAAAAAAAAAAAAGATTTCTCATCTTCTGCTTAAGAGCACAAATGTGGCATCGGCTGAAAGTTCAAAATCCACTTTTAACAGAATTTCTCCACGTTTTGAAGTTAATATTATGATTATGATTACACAGGGGTCAGCAGAAGTTGATTATGAATATGTTAAGTTTAAAGTACATCCAAATCAAAGTGTACTCAATTCTTTGCAACAGCACTTTCAGTTATGACTGTAAGTGCAGTCAATTATTATTCTGGCCTCAGGCTTTCTTGCACATGAATTTTAAAAGATATCTGGGAATATCCGATGGCAAGAATCTCATAAATAGATGCTTAGTCGAGTGCAATTACTTGTTAGCTGGGAGGTTGACTGGATAGTGATCCGATTAGGCAAGTATTTGAGTGACAGTCTCAATTTTACAAACCATTCCAACCAGACTTAGTGTCACAGCATGTTTTAATCCATTGTTTAAAGCTGTAGATAATCCCCCAAGTTTTAATATTATTGGTGCATAACAGGTGCATAACATCCTACAAAGTCTTAAAGTGCTTTGTTTTGTTGCCTGTTTGGCAGCCGTACAGGGATTCAGACAAGGCTATTCTTAAAGCTGTTTGTGCTACTGCATGAAGGAGATGCAGTAGTAGTGTGAAATAGCTGAAAGATCTCTGTTAGCTTGAATATGAATGGATATCTGCTAGTCTAATAGAGCTTCTCCTTTCAGATCTTATTGGAGTTCCACAGTGAGGATGTGAACCTTTATAAAAATATTCCAGCATATTTCAACCTAATCTCTATCTACAGCATCTGTAGCATTCAGTGGATTGACATGGGCAATGATTCCGACAAGCTTCTTGCAACTTAGTAATGGAACAGGGCTGATGCTTAATTTGGAACAAAGTCATTCAAAGTGATTTGATGTGAAATGGTTAATTGTAGAGAAATGTATTGACTCAGATTTCTTCACAGTGGTGGTGATAGGAACCAGGGGTCACAGTATCTACAGAACAAATACAACCATTTCATTTACTATCCAAAATAAACAGCGAGTCTAGATGTGTCTTTTGTATGTGTAGTTTTTATATGTGATGTTGAAGATGGTAAAATAGTGCTAAATCTGAAATACTAGGTTTTCTTTTTTGCTTTACAATGCCCCAAGTGTACCTCTCCACCATAAATGGATTTAAAAAAAATACATCTGAAGCCAAAACTCTCTCTCAAAACTATCGTAAAACAATGTCTCAGACATGAAGCAACATATTCTTGACCATTTCATGTAACTTTTTGTGAGGTGGCTTTGCTTTAACGGCCATTAAAGGCTTCTGATGTCCTGTTTCTATCCCCACCACTGTTAACAATTCTGAGTGAGTAAGTTACAATAGAATGGAGCATTTCACATCAGACCACTCTGAATGAATGTGTTTCCTTATATAAGAAATTTAATTAGAACAAGTAAAATGATATTAATACTGGTAAACAAATGAAATATAAATATAAAAAAAAATCAGATACTTTCATGTAAAAATTCATCTTTTACTTTTATGGTTTTAGGTCTGATAACATCTGACTTGGTCAAATTGACTTTGATATAATTGGATTTAAAGGTATTTTTAACAGCTCTCAGTTCACTTCAATCTTTATTGTTATCTCTCAAGGAGAAAACAGCTTTTTATGTGTGAAATCTCTGCTGACACACTGTTCACAGCTGTTAACAGTTCTGCCTGGTTTCTCTGGTACAAAGCATTTCACATTACACCACTCTGAATGACATCTTAACCACTTAATTATACACAAATTTTGAAATATTGGTGGAATTCCCCTCCACACAGGTGGAGACACTACAGAATAAGGCCATGTTAGCCCTTTGAGGTTTGCCATTGTAAGTGCTTCTTTGTTGCTTTTATCCAGACTCGGCTTGAAATAGATTGTGATATTTACTGTCTGTGGGCATAATAGTACACTGACTGCTTTTATTGAAGCCTTTTTGAATCTGAGTTTGTGGTGTTCACTGCTCTCTACAAGCAGTCAGTGCTTCACTTTTGAGGTTCAGCTGAGCATCCTTGATAGCTCTGGCTGTGTATGTAAATAGAGAGTTGAGTTGTGTTGTATTTCCTGACTGTACCTCTATACGCCACAGTAGCCTAACAGATGGGTCTGGCTTAAGTGTTTGTCTGTATGAGGCTTTAAGAGCCTAAAGAAGACTATTACACACCGTAGTCAATCTCCACCTTATCCTTAAAGCCGAAAGCCGCTGCCCTCTGCAGGTAAATAATAACATACCACAGGATAAAAAGGAACTTACAAACATGATATAATGAACAAAAAAACATTGAAAGCATTGGAGCAGATCAGGTGTGTCCAGTTCTGGTCTTAGAGGACTTTAGTCCAGCAATGCAATCACACACACCTGATTAACTCAGCATTTATCAGAGGCCAGGGCTGACACACAAGCAACTTTCTCTGTCAACCCTGGATTAGATGCTCAAGCTATGATTAATTCTGGTATGTGCGCACATGAAAGTGTGATATTTAAAAAGG
This sequence comes from Piaractus mesopotamicus, assembly GCA_023558415.1. Classification (NCBI taxonomy): domain Eukaryota; kingdom Metazoa; phylum Chordata; class Actinopteri; order Characiformes; family Serrasalmidae; genus Piaractus; species Piaractus mesopotamicus. The sequence goes on from JAILXH010158238.1 coordinate 31,513, forward strand.
GTTATTTGCTACAAGTTACATATTGAAGGTGAAAATCAAAGGTAAAAAAGTGAAAATAAAAAATTCCAAAACTATTAAAAGCCTCCTAACAACTGTGCATGACCTGGTAGACCACCAAAACTGTCATCATCAGATAAACAGTACATAAAGCCAGGCGTACACTGTGCGATTTTAGCCCGATTTTTTAAACAATGGACTGACCACCCAAGAGTCCAGACCTCAACATCACTAAATGTGTTTGGGATTTGTTTTAGTTCTTATTGTTATTCTTGTTTTTCTATTTTTGACATGCAATTGACGCCACAAATGTCACAACAAAAAAGCCGAAAAAACCTTAAGGGGTCCACCTCCGTTATAAGGCCATACTGGATTGGTGAGAATCTCGGCCTTGATTGGTCCAAAAGCTGTTTATGATCATTCTGTAATCCTGAATTTAACCTGCCCTAGAACAGGTTAAGTGATCAAACTAAGGCCCCAGGACTAAAAGATATGCAAGAGCAAGGTTACATATATAAATCAGATTTTCAGCTTTAGGGCAAACAAGTGCATTTTTTTTATTTGTGATGAAGAAAATGGTCTGGGAAGGGATCCATATTTTGCTAGTCATTAAAAAATAAGTAAGTTAATTAATAAACACAAGCAAAGATGACCATTCATGTTTGTATCTGGAAACTGAAGGTTTATAGATAATAAATTATGGGTGAGGTGTTGATTTTCTAAGCGTTCCAGCTTGGCCTCATTCTGCAGGCTTTCATTGTCCTCTGCTAGGATTCCAAATGACTGGAGCTAGCCACAAACTTGATTCAGATATAACTTTGTTTCATCCCAGACGCTTTGGGAAAGAAAATGAACAGTGGCTAGGATTTCAGGGTTGCCATGGTGATGGCTGGCAATGATGCGACACTTTGCTTACAGAGTGCAGATTCATTTATGCTAATGGCCCTCTATTGGTCTCGTGTATGCAATAGATGCAGCGCCTAGGCAGTGGGCTGATCCTGACCGTCCAATGAGCTCAGACTATATCCTGCCTGAACGAACGTTCCAGAGATGTTCCGAAATGCCAAATGTGATCAATGTGCTTGCATGGGATTGTGAGGATGTGTGTGACTCTGTGCCATTCCAGGAAAGGTATGAGTCACGATCATAGATTGTGAAGGGAGCTGGCCTTCATTTTTGTTTCATTATGCTTGAATGTAATGAAATTAAATAGCCCAGCTGAGATGTTCTCTACAAACGAGCATCTTTCCCCTCCAGATCCATCACCTTTATATCTCTCCAGCTGCCTAGCCACATCGGCAGCCCAAACAAACAACGGAAACAAGACATTCATCCAACTAGGCAGCACAGTGGCATGAGGTGAGAGATAAAGATAGAGAGGAGGCAGCTCATAGGTAGAGCCTACTGTAGCCTTGGGTTTTGCAAGGACGTCTGGTGACAGGAAATCTTAAGTTTGGAATCAAATAGACTAGTCTGGTGGCTCCTACTGCTTCCAGTCAGACACTCTGTAGACGCCTATACGTTCGTTCCTCAAAAAAAGCCTAACTTTGTATACTTTTTTAACAGTTTATTGGATATAAAATGGGTAATAAGTGAATGAATCTAATGTCTGCTCCTTCAACAACAAACTGGTCTAACTTACCTCAGACTACTCCAACTGGCTACATGGGAAGTGATGGAATTAGTGTGATTTGTGCTGTATGTGTGTTGCACTATCTGCGCTTATTTGTGGCACTAATCTGAGGCCTGTATGAGTCCAGGTACCATTTTAGCTTGGATCATCATTTTTTGATTGGACTGCTTGGACAGATGAAGTCTCTGCTTGTGTGGATGTAAAGTGATCCTTCAAAATTAAAGGGTTGCTTAGGATTAGGGTTAGGTACCCCAACCGCATTAACTAGTGTTAATCCATTAACTAGACACTCATGGCTCACCATACAAAAAAAAAAAAAAAAAAAAATTCCCTTTCTTAACAGAAGGTCCTAGGTTTGCATCCCACCTGTGCAGTCATTTAACAAGTAGGGCATGTTAACACTGCTGCCCTCCATGTGGTGGGCTTCCATTCCTCACCCTGACAAACACAACGTCCTACACCAATAAGAGTCCTTGAGCAAGAGTCCTAACGCTACATTCACCTTCCTCTGTAACATGATTGAAAGTGTAACATGATTGATGCTCTGTATAAGAGCATCTGCCAAACGCTGTACATGTAAATGTAAGGTTAAAGTTAGTTGGCGTTAATTGCTCCTTCCCAACCACATTAAGTAGTTAGCTAGCAAAAGGGTGATTTGTAGTTTACAACTACGTTTTTTTACTTTGTGTAATTATGTAACATAATTCATATACTCTCTCCGAAACTCTCCGTTAATTTTTTGCTAATAAACGTTTACCTAGCGTTAATGCTGGCCACTTCACCGGCACTTTGGATTGCTATCTAGCTGGTTAACTTTTGCTAATGTTGGGGCTTCTTGGGACTTTTTGTCTGTGGGACTGTAGCTAGGTCAGTCACACAGTGGTTATATGTGTGTAATCACTGTATAGAGTACAGAATGAATAACACTTTGTCCATAACGGTTGTGTTCATACTCACTGTTTGCAATCAGTCTCTTGAAATAAAACCTAATCTAAGCTAAAGCACTCAAGCAGAATGAATAGAGACACAATGTGTTATTTTCAGTTCACCAGTGAACATTTGGCTGTAACTGAACTGAAAATAGTTGCTGTTGGACTGCGAATTGTCACTGACTTGTCTTTGTGTGTTTCCATCCACAGGCTGCTGAAGTGGAGAGACAGCTGTCCACTCAGGTCCACTCTTTGCGGGATGATTTCAGAGAGAAGAGCCTCTCCACGAACCAGCACATGACACGTCTCGAGAGCCTACAGGCAGAGGTGAGGCATCATGAAAGATAAGAGTATTTTCTTATTTAGAGAAAAGAAGGATAGCCTAGCAATCTCCTTCACTAATAGCATCAACAATGCTTGATTTTCCTCACTAAACTGCAATCGCAAGACAATGACTGTTGTCCATACTGTTTGATAGATTATTTTGTGCCGCCACTGTTGATACATTCATTGTCTTCCAAAATGAAGCTAATTTTGGACCAGAAGCTGTAACCACGCCACTTTTGAACCGCATCACGACTGCATTCACATGTGTACAAAGCTCAAAGAGTCTATTTTTCATGGCTTGCTGCAGGCAGCACGTTAGTGTTTTCTATCTAGAGACACTACAACATTTGCTATTATGTGCAGTCTTGGCCCCTAATCAAAAGAGCACATGGGCTATAATCCAGTTAGTATTCATAGGAGGGTCATAACTGTAGTACAAAGTTCTGCCACTGAGCCTATGTATGGAAACATTTCTTGCCAGGCAGTTGTTTTTTTCTCTCTCTCTTTCTGTTTCTGGCAGCAGTAGGTCAAAAGTTTGCCATAGTATCATGAAATATTGACTTATTAAGTTTCAGTAATACAAGTAATTATTTGAGGATAACATCATTATTTTGAGATAATTAGTAAACTTTACGAGACAATATGTCATTATTTCAACACAGTAAGTCATTATTATGAGATACTTTTATCACAATCTAGAGAAAAAAAGTAATTATTTCAACATACCAAGTCATTATTTCGAGATACTATGTCAAAACTTACAAAGTCAAAATTTTGATGAAATAAATTATTTTATCACGCTCAGTCTGAATTAACAAATGCTGAAAAACAATTAAAAGGGAGTAAACAGGTGCAAGCCAGGCACCCCCACCAACCAACAACCAATGCAGCCCACTAATACGAAAACACAAAAAGTCTTGAAAGCAATGCTTGAACGTCAAAGCAGAATAATGCTGGTGCGCTTGCATGTTTTTATGTGCTGGGCTGTTTGTTTTTAAAAACCCTTTTTACTGAACGTAAATCCCTCTGTCATTCCTCTCCTGCTGGGAGCAGCAAGGGCTAGAAGTAAGTAGCTCTATACTACAGTCCTCTCATCTGCATGCTTAGATGTTTCCATGCTCATTATAAAAAACGGAAAAAAGGTTCCTCTAGATCGCACTGGAGGTTCAAAGTGAAACCAGTAGTAGAGACGCATCGCTTTAAAGTGCCGCCTGTGATGCGGTCACAGAATCTTTGTTTTGACAGCGCAGGACAAACAATGTCGGCGCACGTTTTCTGCGCTGTCATACACAGCAGCCATCATGGGTGCTCATCGATTCTGCAGGAAAATCCACAGACTGGATCAGCGCCAGGCCCTCATGTGCTGCCGGCAGCTGCAGGGGGTCAACACAGATTGCAGAATCTCAGATTTGTCAATATCTTCACAAAGGAACCTGTTTGAAATTTGTTCTCATCCATGTCTAATAACCCTACATTGTGGTTTGCATGTTTTATCCATTTAGTTATGAAGTCTATAAATTAAGCTCTGTTCTCATGAAGCATGTGTTCATTTCTGCATGATTTCGGCTGATGGTCTCTGTGGCGTAACCTAACTATACCTGATGTCAAAGAAACGCAAAGCTCTTATATCAGGTGATCTCCTCCACCATTGTCTCATATATTGATATTGCTCATTCTACAGAAGTGGTTCGGATCAAGAGTTAAAAAATTTTTCCCTTCTTTGTGTTGCACACTAAAGTTTAGGAATTCAAAGGAGCTGAACACACTGAATTCTGTTTATAGCCTTAAACACCGCTGGTCAAATTACATTTTGTTGATTTTGTAAGTGAAAATAATGCAAACGTCCTTTACAGGAAACAAATGTAACTCATGTGTTGAGTTCTGTTCAGAGTGGTTTGATGTGAAATGGATCATTTTGAGAAACTTAACAATACAGTTTTTTTTGTACAGTGGTGGTGATAGGAACCGAGAGGCACAATGTCTACAACACAAATATACCCATTTTATCTACTAAAAAAACAGCTGAACCAACATGTATCTTCTGAGTTATTATGTGTAATTTTGATGATGGTAAAATAATCTGGAAAAAAAAGGTTTAATTTGTGGACAATTTTGCCTTACAGTGCCCTGCATGTAGCTCTACACCATTAATGGAGATAAACAAGTACATGGGAGTCCAAAAGCTTGTAAAATACTGTAAAATAACGTCTCAGGTCTCAGGCAGCATATTCACAACCATTTCATGTGATAACTTTCTGTGAGGGAGCTTTCAGAGGCATTAATCTCTTCAAACAGCTGTTTCTTATCATCACCACTGTGAACAACTCTGACTCAGAAAGGAGCATTTCGCAACACACAACTCTGAATGACTTAACCAGTGTATTATGGAGAACTTTTAGAAAAAAACGGTGAAATTACCCTTTAAATATGGATGTTATACTAATATTATATTAATATTAGTAATTAAAAGTAATAATAAAATATAAAATGTGACAACTTTTGCACAAGCCACATTTTATTCATTAGTCAATAATTGTGCTTTAAAATGTACAGAAGTGTGTTCTACGGAGCCCTGCTGGTGACATCCCATATAAATAAAAATAATGCTTGGCCATGGCTTATTAGCGCATGGCAATGAGATCCTAATGCATGGCATGACTTCATAAGGCATGGGAAGGGGATAACTAAGTCGTGGCCATGCATTAGGATCTCGTTCTCGTGCCTTGCTAAGTCGTGGCCACGACTTAATTATCTCATTCCCACGCCTTACGAAGTCATGGCCACACATTAGGATCTCATTCCCACGTGTTAATAAGCTGTGAAAAAAAGAACCTTTTTCATAGTTTAAGTTGTTATTTTGCAGTATATTTTTAGCATCTTCTCAAAGTCAGTTCTTCCAACTAACATCCGGGAATGGATCTAGTTTTTCTCAGTTAGATGTCAAATGTTGAAATCCTACATGCCTCACACACTCTGTTATACTCCTGGGCGTATTTGCGTCTCCCTGAGTGCTTTTTTGAAATGTTTCAGTTGTGACAATCCAAGCTAATTTTGCTCGTCTCTCTCTCTGTGTAAACAGCAAGAGGTTAGCAGCAATCAATTTTTGCCAGATAAGTAAAGAACATTTTTTTTCCAAACATCAAATCTCATCTTTTGTAAGAATAATAATTTGTTTGATAGTAATTTCAGGGGTTAGACTTGGGGGCATGCAGTGCTTAGTATAAAACAGAATAGTGACACTGTCGGAATTAAACCTTGTATCTTCATTTTTGTTGTTTTTCTTTTAAAAAAAAAAAAACACTCACATTGGCCTTTACAGTGTGTTAAAATTTCATGATAAATAGACCAATAGAAACACTACAAAATGACATGAAAAAAGTCATGTTAAACTTCCATTGGAAATTATTTTTCCTTCCCCTATAAAGTTGAAAAACTATTTTAGAGTGATATAATAAACACATTATTTATCAAATTTGTATAATTATTTAAAATAGTTATAAAAGTTATTTAAAATAGTTCAGCTGTGTTGCTAAGTACTAAATGTTAAAATGTGTCATTTATGCACTGTTAAACATATGTTTATCATGGAGGGACAGTGTTTTGAACCACTTATGTAGAATGACCCATGCATACTCAACGTCCAGTTTATTTATTACAACTCCTACCTTGTACTTCCTCTCACTGGCTGCATCATCAGTGTACAATTACTGACTGTAGCTGTCATGGAAAACTCGTCAGCCACTCTCTACCCCATTTATCATTGATCAGTTTTTGACCACAGGACCGCTATACGCACAAACTGATTAGCTTTGCATTTCTGTTGGCATGCCAATATGTAGAAGCCTGTGTCTGTTTCTTTATAATGAATCATTATTGCATATAAAGGATCACTGTTGTTAAGGGCTTGTTTTAAGAGGGAGTGTGATTACTTAGATTGACCACATGATTAGTGGTCTGTGTGGTGACAGGCATTTGGTCCAATGAACTGCTTTATGTGGATCAATAGGCTTCTCTTTCTTCTCTCCTCTCTCTCTCACTGATGAGCCTGGTGGAGCAGTAACTGAGTGGGGAAAAGCTTCAGTTCTATTTTAAGGCTCGATGCTGCAATGTCTGGGTGTTTCCAAAACTGCTGGCAGTATTATTAGCATCAGAAGGAGATGAATTGCAGGTCTTTCCCTATTGATGATCTGTTTTGCTTCTTAAGGGGTTTGAATCATGATTTATGGTTACCCGTCAGTTCCATCAAAAAAACCTTGTGTGGTTTTCAAGCAAGTTATGGCATTATGGGTTTCAATTGCATTTAAATGTAGCCTTATGTCATTTAGCATGTATTGAAATAGACCAAGACAAATGGCACATTACTGAAGCAACAGAAGAGAAGCCACAGAAGCATGCAGACCTTAGCGAAAAAGTCCTCCGGTTACCCAGGCAAAGTCGAGCCACAGCTCGAAATAGGTTAGCAGATGTAGGTCATAACATGAGGGAGTGAGCAAAATACTAGAGCTGATGTTTGTTTAATGTTCTAAGCTCTTTAGTGACTCGCTAACCGGCACACAGTGAGAACGTTTTGGGTCATATCGCAGTCCCAGCGGCCTGACTGTCTCACGGCCATTTCCAGCTTATAAAAGAATCGTTCATTTGAACCAGTTTGTTTAAACAAACCAGCTGAATTGATCGACACTGATTGCATCTTTGTTATAGGCTTTTACGAAGATTTTAACAATAATTTTTCACCTTTTTAACCTCATAAAATCATGAGACATTAAATAATGCACTGTAACAAGAACAACCTCTTTCTGAATTTGCTTGTTTTCTCTCTGTATACTGAAAGAGAAGCCGTTAGTGAGTAGAACCAGCCATCAGCCTCACTCTGTGAACTGAATGACATTTTATATAGAGGAAGTGAGATTAAAATGGACTTGAATCAAAGAATCGTTCGATTCACTGAAACGGATCGTTCGAAAAGAATCGATTCGGTAAACTGAATCGAACCGACCCATCGCTGCAGCCTCAGCGGTCAGACCTGCGGTTTGTTTTTTGCTGTGTCCTGCACTACCAGGCAGTTAGTTGGGAGTTCATTAAAGTTATCAAACCCACATTCCTGCGGGGAGTCAGTGACCTCCTACGCCTGAGCAAATCAGCGGGCTGAGCCAAGCATTCCTAAAAGCAGGGGAGTGTTGTAGCCTCAGCCGCGCAGTTAACTTCACAGCGCATGCGCGGCCTCCGCGGGTCGCTTCAGGGGAGCTTCCAGCTGACGGGAAACGCTTTGAAAGCGTCAAGTGCAGCTGCTTAGGGTCGCGGCGTCCGCGGGGGTGAGTCTGACCCACTGCTCTCTCCGCTTATCTCGGCCAGATAAAGATGCTGTCGGAGCGTAAGCGGGAACTGGAGCGACGCGTGACCGCCGTGCTGGAGGAGAACGAGCAGCTGCAGCACACCGTGGACAGCCTGAGAGAGCGCACGCTCGTGCTGGAGAAGCAGTGCCACGAGAAGGACTTACAGGTACGCGCGAGTTACCATGGTGACGGCTCTTCAGCGCCTGCTTTACACATCTTATCTTCAACGAATATGTAAAGCAGTTTTAGGTTTGGTGACACTTTATTTTGAGTTGTCGTTTTTGGATGAAACAAACAACGGACTCTCTGTAACATGTCAAAAACATATGAGGGTTAGGATTGGGTTTTGGGTTGGGGTTAAGATTAGGGTTAGGATTAGGGCCAGGCTGAGGGTTAGGTTTTGGGTAAGGTTGGGTAAGGTTAGGCTTTGCGTAATGGAAGTAACGTATTAACAATAAATTTAACTAATGTAAGTAATGTATCAGCAGTACATCTTCAAGATATTTACCTAAGTGTATTCAGATGCTGCACTATTGCTACTTCACCGATATGTTGTTGATGTGTTACTGATAATCTGTTAAGGGTTTATTAAACATCTACAAAGGACCACTCCAAATAAAGTTTTTCAGTTTTTTACACATGTAACTTGTTTTGTAGTACTTTTTTTATCAGAGTAAATTTCCAATATCAACAAACTTTGGATTGAAAGCTAAAACGAGTTTTTCCTGCATCTTAAAGGAGAATTCCACCATTTTTTCATCTGCATCATTAAATGCTTAAAAGGGAAATCCACCAATTTTTTCTACAATTCTGAATCATTAAGTCCTTGAGATGTAAACAGAGTTATTCCGAGTGGTTTGATGTGAAACAGTTCATCATAGAGAAACTTACAGGGTCTGACTTCTTTACAGTGGTGGTGATAGGAACCAAGGGTTGCCATGTCTGTAACTCAAATATTTCATTTACTGCCCAAAACCACCAGTGAAGCTATGTGTGTCTTCTGAGCTTTGATGCGTAATGTTGATGATGGTAAAGTAGTGGAAAACCTAAGACAATATGTTTTCTTTGGGAGCTATTTTACCTCATGGCGTCCAGCATGTTTCCTTCCGTCTTGAATGGATTAAAAATAAATTGAAACTTTATCACAAAAGTACCATAAAATACAGTGTCAGGCAGCATATATCTAAACACTGCCAGCAATAACTTTCTGTGAGGAAGCTTGTAGAGGTATCTGGTTCCTATGACCACCGCTGTGAGCAATTTTGACTACGTAGCATTTCACATCAAATCACCCTGAATTACTTTGTTTACATCACAGCCATTTAATTACATAGAATTTTTGAAAAATCGAGTTCCCCTTTAAGATTAATTCTTAAGAAACCTACAGAGTCAGAATTGTTCATAGTGGTGGTGACAGGAACCAGATGTCTTAAGTGTTTAATGCCTTTAAAGCTACCTTCCTGAACAGTGTTAGTTGAAATGGTGCTCACTGCCTGAAGCCTGAGACATTATCTGCAGTCCCTAGGCAGTACTGTTATATTCCCCTCACACTAGAGCTTGGGATGTTGGTTAAGGGAACTGTGATAAATACCGTCATTCAGAACATCCTGCAGTGTCATAGTCAAACATGAAGTAAGACGTGAGACAAGAGACACGCAATGACTGATGAGTAATCTTTCCTGCAACTTCCTGCGTAGTGATGAACAGTTGTTCACTGCTCCCTGTGCAGTTCTAGGTTCCCTTTCAATGGAACATTTTCATTGGTTTCCTGTGGTTTGCAATCACCCTTAAAAGGTCTGAATATCCTGCGCAGTCCATTTTGCAGGGAACTACAAGGGCGACTGGAGTGAACCTGTTGTTTTCTCATAGTTCTAACATATTTTTTAAAGCCCATTCATTGTGAGGAGGAGCATGCAGGAGGTTGTATGACAACACAGTACCTTTATTTTCCTCCACTTTAGCATTGTCAACATTACACGTAAAACTAAAAAGACACATGGAGCTTAACTGGTTGTTTTGGTAGTAAATAACATGACTATATTTGTGTTGTAGACATTATGACTCCTGGTCCCTGTCAAAATCACTCCTTTCAAAGAATCCGAGTTCGTACAATGCATTATTTCACATCAAACCACCCTGAATGACTTTGTTTAACAATTGAATTATGCGGAAACTGTAAGGTAATAACCAGCACTTAGATTTAGGTATTCATTGTACATTTAAGATGTAAGGATGCAAATGTGGATCTATGACATAAGGTAATTTAAGGTAAGGCAAGGAAAATTGCTCGAGAATGATTTTCATTTGAAATTGAACTTACTTTCTGAGCTTATTAGTAGGGATGAGTGATATGGCAAAAAAATATTATATTGGGCTAACTTTTGCATCACAATATTTAGTTCGCCTGAGAAATAATAAGCGCCACTTATAACAAACACTGTAATAAAAATAATGAACTTACAACTCTGCACTGCACTAAATCCATTTAAACAGGCCTAATTTAGCTGACTTTGCATATGTAGTTAGTGTTCTACAAGTACTGTATTGTGATATAATTTATCATGTCAATGATAAAATATTGTCATATTGCTCACCCCTACTTATTGGTATTATTTTTGCTATTGTTAAATAGCACAAACCATCACATTAAAGTATATATATATTTACTAAAAAATATAGGCAAAGTGTAGAACTAAAGGTTTGGATGGAGAAGGTTAAAAGGTGTAAGATGTTTATTCAAGAATGTGTCTGCTTTTACAAGCATAGAGACTCATAGTTACCTCCTCAGACCAAAATGCTGAAACTGGCTTTGAACTCTTTGTGTCAGCATTGTGGTTACTTGAACAGGGACAAACAGCTCTGCTGTCAGTTGCTTTGTGTTTTTTCAGCATTCCTTTACTATTTGTTCGCGTACTATTTATTTTTGACGTAAATGTCACAAAAGAAGATGCTGTGAACGGCGCTATTTTGGCCTGCAGTTTTTGTTGAGAGAGTGTTTCTCTCCCTAAGGCATCCTGTGTGAAGATAATGGGTTTTTTATGCACCACCCATCCTCAGATTACAATAACTGTAACCTGAGGAGTTTAGAAGTTATTATACCAATATATAAAGTGTGTTTTTGCCTTCTGCAAAGCAGGCCTGTGTGAATGACTATACATCCACCTTAAAGGAATGGTTCAGCAAAAAAATCTAATTTGTACCATTGTCCACTCAACCCAGATGTAGTCAAGCAGACAAGACATGTTTGGTGTCCAGACCATGTTTCTTTAGTTTAGCGCTGGAGCTATATGGCTAATGTTGGTAACAAACACCTCCAGGCCTTGATTAAGGTTGCACAGGCTTGTTGAGGTGGTTTAGAGCACAGTAATACTGACTGTGTCTTAACACCTGTTGTCTTACATGGCTTCCCTCAGTATTTAGCTACAAATTTAACTACGCAGTAAAATATTGCTCGTGTTTATAGCTCTCAGTAAGTCACAGTTTAGTAAGTGAGAGAAGGTGTCAACTGTGTTGATAAGTCTGTATGACCGCAATGAATTGATTGAAAGTTTAGGATCCACAAGTCAGACTGAATTTCGCTGCTTGGTTCAGTGCACTATGAGTGAAAATTACAAAAAAATCTCAAATAACAACATAGTTTTTTTTACAGCCAGTGATATCTGTGGTCGTGCAAGCGTGGGCTACTCCCTCATTCCCTTGCGCCGCTGCATAGCACTAAATCTTCACTAGCCGGTTTCAGTGCGAGTTTGTCACTGGTGTGTGTCCTCAGCTGCGGCAGAGCCAGTTGGAGCTGCAGGAGGTGCGTGTATCTCACCGGCAGCTGAGCGCGCGACTGGAGGAGCTGAGCGAGGAGAGGAGCCTGCAAAGCTTCAGCCCCAGTAGCCACTCACTGCTGTGTGAGATAGAACAGAGCATGGAGCAGGAGGAGCTGGAGCAGGAGAGAGAGCAGGTACACACACACGAAAAACACTCAAGCAGCAGGACACAAGAGGATGTGTCTACCTTGCATCTGCACTCTTTGTCTATTTTATCAGCTCCACTTACCATATAGGTGCACTTTGGAGTTTTCAGTTACAAACTGTAGTCCATCTGTTTTGCTGCATACTTTGTTAGCCCCCTTTTAACCTGTATCTCAGTAGTCAGGACACCCACAGGACCACCACAGAGCAGGTATTATTTGTGTTTTGGGTCATTCTCAGCACTGCGGTGTCATTGATGTGGTGGCGTGTAAGTGTGTGTTGTGCTGGTATGAGTGGATCAGACACAGGAGTGCTTCTGGAGTTTTTAAACACTGTGTCCACTCACTGTCCACTCTATTAGACACTCCTATCATGCTGGTCCACCTTGTAGATGGTCAGAGACAAAAGCTCTTCTGTTATTTGCACAGTTCGAGTTAGTGCTTCTTCAGTGGTCGCAGGATGCTATTGGCTGTAAATCTTTGTTTGGTGGACTATTCTCAGTCCAGCAGTGACTCTGAGGTGTGTAAAAACTCCAGCAGCACTGGAGCAGCGCTGTCTGATCCACTCGTACCAGTACAACACACACTGACACACCACCACCACATCAGTGTCACTGCAGTGCTGAGAATGATGTTATACCTGCTCTGTGGTGGTCCTGTGGGGGTCCTGACCATTGAAGAACAGGATGAAAAGGGGCCTAACAAGGTATGCAGAGAAACAGATAGACTGCAGTCTGTAATTGAAGAACTTCAAAGTGCCTATATGGTCATAGGAGCTGATAAAACGGACGGTGAGTGTATAAACAAGGAGGTGTACTTGAAGTGGTCGGTCGATGTATATGATGTATATGTTCTTTTGCTTTGATGCCACAGCAAAGAAGTAAAGGAAAAATAAAAATGCGCAACAGAGCATTGGCAAATATAGAAACTGTAGCACACAGCTCAGTTTTTATCTAGAAATTATATTTGTTTAGTATGCATGAAAAATCACGTTGTTAAGATGCTTTGGTGGCAGTAGCTGAGACGTTAGCATTGGTATCAAATTCATTGTCGTAGGTCAGTTAAATTGTGCGGTCAGAACTATCTGGCCTATATCCTACATTTTTCTTGTTTTTTATTGTTTTCTCTGAGACCCACTTATAATGTTTGCATGCATTTATATACCAAAAACAGTCAGCATTAATTTTTTTACACGACCATTTTCTTACCTCTCTTAGAATTAAACAGGCTGTTTTTGTTACTGTGTTAATGTATGTATGTTAATGTATGCAAATGACCATTAGTTGTCAATGACTGCTCTGTATTGTGCAGCATTCAAAAAGCAGTCTAGGCCAAAACACTCCATATAACTTTAATGTAAATGGGTGGGGCTAAACTGCTGTAGATTGTACAGGTGAATATATGTTAATCTGTGTGTTGTTTTTTTTTTTAATCACAGTTCAAAGCAGGCAGTTTTTGCAGCTTAGTTTTCATATATAATGCTGAATGGACAGGGGAGTGAACAGTATGTTTTGAAATTTTAACAATATTTAGATAGTAAATCAAACTCTTATTTAAAAAAGTGAGGAGTGTAGTTTTCCTTGATGTGGGCCCTGTATGTATGGGCCTCTCATAATTACATAACTTGCATATTAGTTTCATATTACAGAAGAATGTATAGTAGTTGCTGGATAAGAAATATTACGGTTAATGACTGAATAATAAAACTAGGTTAATAAAAGAAGGTTCTCCAAAATTTTCCATTGTTTTTCATGTATTGTGGAGGAAAGTCGTCACAATTTTTGCTGGTAACATTGAAATCAGGGTTTTGGTGTTGGTATCAGAAAAAAATATTTGAATGATGCCCAACCTTAATCAAGCCTTCAGGAGCATTTCTTGCTTTTGGCCTGTGGTGTACGGTGCAGTCTAGACTACCTTATTGCACAAATGTGATGTGAAGTGAGAAACAGAAAGAAAGGAGATATAGGTATCTAAGCTCTGACTCACTGAAACCAGCTCACCCACACTCTATCACAGCGACAGTGTCTGTCTCTGCCTTGCACTGGCTATCTCTCTCTCTCTCTCTCACTCTCTTTTACACAGATGCACACACATGTGCACCACAGAAAGCAAGTTTGGTCCTAGATCTCTTTCCCCCGTAGATAAGAGTGCCTTCACATTAACTGCACCCACTTTATGCCTTACAAATGTACAGATACTACTGTTGCTTTGCTTTACTATTTAAATATAACTACACAGTTAACTACATAGTTTTTAGAGTTAAAATAGTTACTTAAAAAACTTTATCCATTACAATTTACTAATTACTTCTCTCAGACTGTAATGGGATTACTGTATTGATTATTCACAGGAAAAGCAATTTCACTACTCATTACATTAATGTAACTGCAAAACCTATACAAATCTGTACTGACTGGAAAGTACAAGGAAAAACCTAATTGTGCATTCAGTAATTTATTTAGAAAGAAACAGCCAATCACAGTAAACTTTCTCTGTCTTTGCTCTGAACAAGACACAATGAAAATGATGAAAACCTGAATCTGTTTGATAACATAAAAACTAACCAGTAGAAACAGTTCAAAAAACAGCTGCCTCGAAACGAAATATTTAAGAATAAAATGTAAAGCGTACAGAGCTGTGTCTGAATTAAAATGAAGTTTCATCTGTGTAGCGGAGGTTGGGACACTCATCTTTAGCGTGGGGGTCTTTATTGATCAGTTTAATATTGGCATGATTAGATGCTTTGAATTGTCCCATGCTCACACTGCACTGCTTACATTTATAGTCAAAGTTGTGCCGTCAGTTGTCGTATATAGCACACGCGCCTTTAAATTACATAAGACAGGCACGAGTAATCTACATTTATAAATTAATGTTTTCTATTGTGTACTTAATTTTGTTCTGTTCAAGACATATGAGTAACGCAAGTAATGTAATTCTTATTATTTCAGTAACTGTAATGCGATTACAAGAATTTACACTGTAATGTGTTACACTACTTTGTTACAAGGAAAAAGTAATTACATTACTTTAATGTGTTACTTTGTACCACATTACCTCCAACGCTGATAGTTATGTAATGGAAACATTTGATTTACATTGTATATGTGGTTTTGGGACTGAACTTTGGACTTTTGTCAGTTTATTATCAGTATATAGCAATAACGTGGTAAAAACGTAAAGAATGGCATTTCCAGAAAAATAACATTGAACACACAACAATACCTTCTTATTTATCAAACTAAAATCATAATTAAATATCTTGTATGTCAGTGGTACTGAAAAAAGTTTAGAATCTGTGCTTTTGACTAAATTTCTCTGCTTATTGTTCTGAACTGTGAGTAAAATATGTGTTTACAAAATACGAGAAGGAGCTTTTACAGTGTATGTATCATAAAGGTACCAATCAGAGGGTTAATAGCACGCTCTTTCTCTGCAGTTGCGGCTGCAGCTGTGGGAAGCGTACTGCCAGGTGCGCTCCATCTGCTCTCAGCTGAGAGGAAATGACATCACAGACTCCGCCTTGTCCACGGATTCCTCGATGGACGAGTCTTCAGAGACATCGTCCGCTAAAGACGTGCCTACGGGCAGCCTGCAGTCCAGCCTGCTGGAGCTGCGGAGACTGACGCAAAACTTACTGGATGGCAACGAGTCCACGGTAACCACGCACACACACACACACACTGCAACAGGTCCACAGTAACCACACACACAGACAAATGCACTGCAATAAGTCTACCTTAACCACACACACACTGCAACGAGTCCACAGTAATCACACATGCACATACACCACAATGAGTCCACAGTAACCACACACACACCGCAACAGGTCCAGAGTAGCCATACACACACGCACTCACACACACACACACACACACAAACTGTAACGGGTTCAGAGTAACCGTAGACACACACACACACACACACACTGCAAGGGGTCCAGAGTAACCATATACACACACACACACACACACACACACCACAACAGGTTCAGAGCAACCATACACACACACACACACACACACTGCAACGGGTCCAGAGTAACACTGCAACATGTCCACGATAACCACACACACACTGCTGCATGTCCATGGTAAACACACACTGCAACAAGTCCATGTTGACCACGCACACAAAAACAATGCAACATGTACACAGTAACCACACACACACTGCAACAAGTCCACAGTAACCACACACACACTGCTGCACGTCCACTCTAAGCACACACATTTTTGTGATGCGTGCGCATGTTTTTGTGCTTCCTCTAGTGGCACGTCAGCGCTGTACTCTCCACATAATCTGCCTGTTTTAACATCTTCATAGATGCTCATATTGTTCCTGCAGACCAGCAATAAAATAACATTAGGCACAAGGATCGCAGAGCATATCGCATCAGCGACCTGATTGTTATAAAAATAATTCTGATTAACAGCTTAATTGTCTGTTTTGTTCATATTATGCAACTAATAAAATACTAGTCTAAAACAGCTAAATTGACTTATTAGCATGCTTACTTCCTAGCTCTAACATGAGGTGCACTGCAGTGTAGTGCGTGAAACAAGTGCCTACAGTCAACCAAAACTTCCATTTTCCCCCTGAGGCTGTGAAAATGTGAGCCAAAAACATTTAGCATACATGCTAAAAATGGCTTTTTTTATTACAACAACAAGCATCACCCATTAAACATGTAATATAGTGCAGTTAAAACTAGAACCTAGAAAAGTAATTTCTCTTATTTTCATTTATTTGCCTCAAGCCAACTAATGAAAATGCATGCTTATCACATTATGCTTGTTATGAATATTACAGTATGCTTGTGAAACCTAATTACTGTTGGAAAATAATTGCAGTCAAATCAAATAATTGCAGTTATCTCAAATAATTGTGATCAAGCAATTATGCAATAATTGTGACAAGCCTACTTCAAATATCTGATTCCTATCACTATCATTTTTTGCCCCCTTTGTATGTAGTGCACTCATGGAACATGGAATACCCACTGTAAAAACATTAACTAGCTTACTCTATACAAAAGCATTCTATTTAGTAGTTTAGTAGTTTAGTTTAAATGGACTCTTTGGCTGGACCTTTGGCCGATGCGTTTAGGACCAAATCACACTTTAAAATATTAATATGTAGTTCATTTGTAAAAGTGTGATGGTGAAAGAGAAATTGACTCTGTTTGTAGAAAAGGGTTAAAGGACTATATAATAGCAGTGGTTCCCAATCCTGGTTCTGCTACTCCTGCACAGTTTAGTGTTTCTCTGCTAAAACACTCAAAGGGTTAGTTAATTAGCTGTTTAGAGCAGAGAAAACAGCAAAATGAGAGATATTACACAAGCAAATTTGGCAAGCTGTGCTCTAAACTACATTTATGGGGTGTGTGTGTGTGTGTGTGTGTGTGTGTGTGTGTGTGTGTGTGCGTGTGTGTGCAGGGTTCACG
>JAILXH010158238.1:53602-65607 GCA_023558415.1 Piaractus mesopotamicus
GTGACTGTGTGTGAGTGAGTGTATGCGTCTATGTATCCTTCCCTCTCCCTGTATAACTTGTAGCTCTCCCCTCTGTCTCTCTTTCTCTTTCTCTCTCTCTCTCTCTCTCTCCCTGCCTGCAGTTTGCCTCCTCAGGGCTGTTCACTGTGTGGCTCTTGTGGTTTCTGATCTAGTGGCCTTTCTCAGCTTCCGTACGAATCCCCTCTCCCCCTGTGGTAGCCCCTTCCTGCCTTAGAGGTGAGCTCCTGTACGCCATCTCGACCCATGCCAACATCCAGACCAGAGTTTATACAAGAGATGGCACTGTTTCCATACCCAGTATCGGCAGCGAGCTGTTACTAGCAAAAAAAAGTTGGAGGCAGAAAAAGAATGTATCAGATCCAGTTCTGTAATAATTATAGCTTCTTATATCACAGAGAGCAAAAACACAGTTAAGTAGGCCATGCGGTAACAGTAGCTACATGTAGCTTAGTGTTCACATAAGAATAACAGTTAGCTGAGCATTATGGTAGAATCTAATCTAATCTAATCTTGCACATATTTGAAATAGATATTTTTATGTGAAAAAATTTAAAAAGAAAACCTGTGGGTTTCTGTGGTAGCCATTTTATTCATATGAGGTTGTACAGTGCTTGAATAGTTTGACTGTAGTGCTTTTAGATCACCATCTTACTTGAAATGCATCAATTAAAAATAGCTAATTTTTAAGCTTTTTTTTTTTTAAAGAAAAAGAAAAATAACGGATGAGAATCAGTATCAGCTGATACTTAAGGTTTCAGTAACTGTATCAGAAAAGAAACAGTGGTATTGTACCATCTCTAGATTCTACCTCTACCCCAGCACGACTCTATGGGGATCTGTCATGGCATGCTGAGGTCCATCCATTTCACTCATGTCTTGTTGTCATGGTTTCATAAATTTCCCCCTCATTTTTTCTTTTACCCATTGTCAGTTTTCCCTGTACTTTTCATATGCATCTCATTACTTTTGTCTGATTCTCATATTTCTTTTGTCTACAACTAACAAAGGCAGCATAACCTTATGTTCTCTTACTCTTTCTTTCATTGTACCTCTCTGTCTCTCTTTCGCAGGATGATATGCACAGAGTGATAGATCAGCAGTTGATGGATAAGCATCAGGAGGAATGGAGGCACCCTCCGTACTCTTTCTCCGGGGCCAACACGCGCACCCACTCGGGACCCCCTTCCAGGAGACCCCACCGCCTCTCTGATGGCGACAAGCGCCTCTTCTCATTTTTCAAGAAGAACTGAGTCTGTGTAGAGAGAAAGAAGTAACGTTGAAGACAAGCATCGAATTTACGTGATTCAAATGTACATAATTTTATAACATAAAATATATTACATCAGCAGCTTTATTGCCAACAGTAGGCAAATTTAAAGTTGATGTAATGTTTATTTATGCTGAAATTATGTATAGACTTGAACCAAGTAAATTTAGTGCCTCACTTTTTTAAGTGTAAAGAGAGAAAAAAGAGAAAGGAGACCGAGAGAACAAACCTAATGACTGACCTAGCCAAAGACTAAGACAGTAGAGCGAATAACCACCAAACGTCAGAATCTTGTGAAGGCCTGGAGCCATTTTGCACTTTATCTGCCCCAACCACTCCACTCCTTCAGATCATTCTAGATGAAGGCCTGGGGAAGTCAATGCGAATCTAAGAGATTTACAGAAAGAGAAGGTCCTTGGCTATTATCCTCAACTGATACAGCTTCAAGCTCTGCTTCAGGGTGATTTGTACAGGGTTACCACATTTGCCCCATATCAGAGGCCAGCTTCCCCTCCTAGTGCCTCAGACATACTCTCCTCACCCTACTGCCAGTCACTTACAGTGGAAGTCTGAGATTTAGCTCTGACAAACTGAAGGATGCATTTGGCCTTTAACTCAGGATGACTGTAGAAGGTTCAGGCTGGAGATTTGAAGTCAGGCTACAGTTTGTAGTTTGTGAATTAGCTGCAGCCTTAACAGCCAGAAACAGCCGTTATGTTCATTCACACGTTCACAGGGGCCTTAATCTCAGTCAGTTGTTTACTAGCAAATACAATGAAAAATGCTCAGCCACATGAACGAAACACAGTACATCAACACAATTATTGCTTAATTATTATGAGGTAAGCATACTGTGCTGATGTGGTGCATTTTATTGGTCTGCACATGGTGTGCATATTTGCATACTTCAGTGCAAATTCAGTGCATCTCTTTTTTTTCAGTGTATGAAAATGACAATTGTGGGGTAAATAGCAAATTTATGTGCTATATTAGTTATTAGACTTATAGATTTACTAGGGGTGTGCATTCCAAATAATTTTGATATCTGAGTATCAGGAGATACTGAACGTATATCATGAACGGATGTTTGGTTAACCACAGGGAAGAAAAAAGCAACAAAAGTGGAATTAAAAATGTACATATTTTCAATTATCATAGAGCTGTACACATAATTTTTAGATATTAGCACTGCATATCGAAATGTGGAAAAAATTTTGTATTATGCAAAAATAGCCGCGGGAAATCGGCAGTTTTTGGGTCTGATGAGTAACAGAAGCTGCCTCTTCGAATAAGCCAGTAAGCTAACACTAACTCAATGTCTTCAACACAAGTTCTTTTCTCACCAGTGGACAATGTGACACGTAACTTTGTCAGAGGAATGTATTTTCACTCGTTCTGGAGAGAAGCTAGCAAAAAAAGCCGGCCGTGCTGTCTTCTCAGTGACGTCCATAACGTGTTCTTGGCAATGCGCTCACGTTCAGAGACGTCATAGTTTCGTAGTAGCAAAGACGTACGTAACTTTACTCACAAAACTCATATTTTTGCAGTCATGTTAAAACAAAATCCACGTTTCCCTGAATAATTAGCCAGTATATTTTCTCCGTCTGCCCGTGATGAAACATAATGCATACGTAGACAGTGATTTCACTGTTCGAATACCAGCACCCCGAACAGTTAACCGAGTACTTGAGTACCCGTGCACATTCCTTATATTTACCAAGATGTTGTTTAAAAAAAAAAAAAAAAACAGTACATGAGTATAAATATATAAATATACTCATGTACCTCCCAATTTGACTGCTTTAATTTTTATTTTTTTATTAGTGAACCTTTCAGGAATACACTAATTCAGGCCTCATGGGTGGCCTCGAGTGATGTGAATGAACCTATAGAGCTACCAGATTTCAGCTGCAGGCAGTTTTCAGCAGTGATTCACAAAATTACAAACTGTGCTCACAGTAGTTCTTCAAATGTGTTAATTTAAGAAGAAACTTAAATAACCACAAGCAAACTGTCCTCAAGGCTGTGAGAGCTAAATGCTTTTTACGTCAGGTGTCCATCACTAGATGTTGTATAGCCAGGATTGAATGATAGTGCTGCAGTTGAACTAAGTCTCATAAAGGGTCTACTGCCATAGCCCCTATCTCTGAACCTTTAGGGGGGACACCATAGTCCAGCCTATGGGAATAAAAGGGCCACTTAAGTCTTGGTTGTGAGCTTCCTTTGGATAGCGAAATTCCCTTGACACATATGGGGATGATTCAGAACCCTAAAAACTGTCTGGAAAGTGTTATAGAATTGTGACCTCTGCTTTTTTTTTATTTAATTTTATTTTATTTTGTGGCTGTGCAATTCGGCAAAGTCAGGCCCATTTTAAGCAAAGCTATGCAGATGTCTTCTCGTTTTAACTGAGGCGACTGATGGTTTGGAGAAACCCAAAGAGTGACTTTTTATACTTGCAGATAGGTTTGGAATAATAAAAAACTAATTGATATATTTGTTATTTGTAAATGTATAACTTTTGAATGACAAAAATCATACTTTTTTCTAGAACAATCTACATGTGTGCGTCTGTGAGTAAGTCTGATTTGTGAGCAGTTGTTTACAGACTGAAGCTCTGAGGAGAACTTCAGAGTGTCATGGCTGAGTGGAGTGGAGTCTCTGCTGTACTGTCTGATTCTACAGCTGTTGAAAAGCTGATGGCAATGGAAAAGCTAACTGGAGAGCTAACCAGTTGACAGTGGAAAAGCTAACTGAAAAGCTAACCAGTTGACAGTGGAAAAGCTAATGCTGCGTTCATGACCAACAAGTTTCTGACTTCCAAGATGGAAAAATCCATTTGAGCGGTCATCCTACTCATAATTCCCACTCAGAAGGTTGGAGTTTGTCAGGAGTTCTGACTTCTGCTAGTTGCAGCTCCGTAACACCACATGAACAAGGCAGTGCCCGTAGAACAAGAAGTAGAAGCGTCTTGTTTTGTGTGTGATGTGCTATTTGCGTATGACATTAAATACAGACTGATATTTGGTTAATTGAAAGCGCAAGTCATTCTGTACAAGATTTTTAATCAAACTGTGCATTATATGAACAGTGAATTGCCGTAGCCTACAGCCACTTTTAAAATAAATGAAGCACTAACCAAACAATTCTTTAACTCTGGTCTAAAAGCTTTTTTTTGAGCTTTTTATATATGCCCAGCCAAACAAATGCAAGATTACTGTGACCATCCATTTTTTCCCCAGAGGCAGTCTTTGTGCCAGGCAAAGGCCCCCATGAAACATTAAATACACTATATGTGCTAAATAACCTATTCTGAAATCCATTACAAATTACAGATGACAATGACAAATGACTTCTCTCAAAATGTAACTGGAGTATGTTACTTATCACTTTCTGGAAAAAGTGACTACACTGACATAATTTTGCTTGTTTCTTGCACATTTTTAAAAGCTAATTATCTGCCAAGATTTTATAAAATAAAATTACTATTAATTAAATATTAGATATATCAACTACATTCAAGATGAATTCACTAACTAAGATATACATTTTTTGCAGTGTGGGAGTTGCATCTCTCAGGAGCCTCAACTAATTTAAAAATGTGCATCCAGAAATGAGCACCATTCCCGTCTTTTGCCTAGAATCACAAAATCCACCCCTTTTTTACGTGACCTCAGACAGCTAAAATTGTGTGAATGCTTTGAAGTGGGAAGCTACGAGCTTGAAAAGTCCATGTTCCCTGTTGTCATGAACGTAGCATAACCGAGAAGCTCATCAGTCAGCAATGGAAATGCTAATGGAAGCAGCAGACAATCTCATCATGCTAACTGCTAAATTCTTGAGGGTGTTTACCCCTTGCATGAACATGTGTTTTAGGTGATCGGATCATGTTCAGATTCCACTTCACAACATGAAAGCCGGGGTGAACACAGCCAGTACGCGTTGTGATCGGATTAAGCTCAGATCATTCAAACCACATTCAGAAGTGGTCAGAGCTGGATCTTGATCACATTCAGCAAGTGTAAATGAGGTTAGTTCTATATCCACATACAGTTACTAAATGAAATGCATCTGCTGAGTGTGGAGTGTTAGCAGGTGTGAAGAGAAACGAAGAAACCCAAGATGGAGGATATGCAAAGCTGGACCGATGAAAGCATCCAAGCCAAGCTTGGATATAAGTTGATGTGTAAATGGAATCTGGTCAGAGTTTATCCAGATACAATCTGGACATGAAACACATGTTAATGCAAGGGGTAAACATTCTCCTTGTTTCTGAGGTAACTTCTTTTTTGTCCGAGACAGTTATGATTGGCGGGATTTATTGCTTATTCACTGTTGGCTATTTTACACAAGCAACTGACTCTCCATCGTTTAGGCTAGTTTGTGCTGTTGCTGATAGGAGTGTGTCAGTTCTGAATACATTGCTATCATATGTTTAGGCTTCCAGAGGACCGAACCAGACAATAGTCAGAGTTTGAACCCCTCCACTGTTAGCATGTTACCTGTTGTGTTCTGTGTGGGGCAAAACGCATCTCAGTCCTGGTTTTGTTCCTGTGTTCTTCAGTTTCTTCCTTTGCGTCCATCACACACTGTTCTGTAAATGTCTCCTGTTAATTTGACTTTGTACTGTCTTTTGTTTTTCCATTTAAACACTGTTTTTGAAAGTCTCGGAAGTCTGTGTCCTGAATCCTCTTTTTAAGCATGAACACACTGAGGCTAACACACAGCTGTGAATGTGAATGTGATGTCTTCAGGGAAGCAAGAGCATTTCTCACAAATGCGCCATTTCCAAATATATTCACCATAAATGTCGTCAGTCATTCAAATAAGTACTTCCCTTTTTAGCTTACTGTGTTTGTGTGTGTGTGTGTGTGTGTTTCCTCATATGTAACAGCTTAATTTAGTTCCTACTGACTGCCAAGGGCAGTGCAAAGCACAGTGGATACTCTTTGTGCACCTGCACACAAATCAAGACCTTTTACCGTCAGCATCACATGACGTTGCATGTGACACAGCCAGTACTATAAATACCCCTCATATGGAAGACACCTTTTTTTCTCTTTCCATAGTGACTTAGGTTGACAGTTTCAATTGCTGTTCTACAGCCTGCCAGAGCTTCAAGATCTTACCTTGTCTTTCACAGGTTGTGAGAACAGTGACTCATGCCAGAGTACTCCGGCCGACTTCCAGCGCAGCCCATTACAGCTGGTTTCCCCCACATATTGTCCCTGCCTGTAGGTCGAAATCATTAGCTTGGGTTGCCATTACTGCACCTTTGCTCATGGCCAGCTGCAAGCTCATGTTGCTTCCACTGGTTTCCCTAGATCAGTGTCTCTGCCCCTGGGCCAGATACTTGCTCAGTCTGCAAAGGCTGCTTTCTCCAGACTAGCATGAGTCAACATCATTTAGACCACTAACTGAAAACCTGCAAACTGGAATCCTGCTAATGGAAACCTGGCTCATGGGTCAGCATTACTAACTCTGGCTGATTTCCTGTTTTGGCAGACTAGCATTCCTGGAACATGCTTCCACTGAACACGCTTCCACTGAACATGCTTGCATTGATGCTAGGTGAAATGGCTTGTAGTCATTGCTTGGCACTGAGTTGCCCCGACATTGCCATGTAAACCTTAAGCTTAGTGCTCTCCACTAGCCTGCAGATCTAATAGTTGCTACTATGTTTACTGAGCTTTGTAGAGTTTTGACTGCTCTCCTCTAGCTGCCAAACTGTTTCCCTTCAACAGCAAACTACACCTAGCAGGGCTACTATGGCAGGGGTGTCCAGTCTTATCTGCAAAGGGCCAATGTGATTGCAGGTTCTTATTCCAAGCAAGCAAGAGCACATCTGAATCCACTTGCTTAATCAATTGGTCTTAGTCAAAAATATTGTCATGTGTGCTTCTGCTTTGTTGGAATTGAAACCTGCAGCCACACCGGCCCTTTTAGAATAAGATTGGACACGCTTGTACTACTGGCTTCTCACATCATGTTTACCTCAGCCCATGGTGATTGTGCCCGATGACAAAGAAGTGCTTCTCAGTCTTGCTTGTGGGGACTCACTGCCCTCTGCAGTTTCAAGGACTCCCCATCCCAACACACCTGACCCACCTCTTGAAGGGCTTGATATTTAAATGGCCTTGCAATGGGTCCTCAGGAGCAGGCTTAAAAAATACTGCTTTCGAAGCCTATGATAGTCACAAGCTGTGCTGTTTCTGCCTCAGTAGATCATCTGAGGTATGCCCTGACCAGTCCATGCATGACGCTGAAGTCTAGATCAAGCTTGGATTCAAATCCTTCTTCCAAGCATGAACCAAGAGTTGCATCTTTCCCAGCATCACACAATTCTTTCAAAGACTCAGATATCTTTATCTGTTGTACTGGAACATAAGGTGGATACATTTATTAATCAAATGTGGCCATTATGAAGTCTGTACTTGTGGTACTACAACTGGGCAGGAATCATTCTGCTTTGCTGGCCGAAGAGTCCACTGACTTTTCTCTTACTACCTCAGCAAGATGAAACATACTTCTGAAGTGGTCTTGTTACCTCCACCTTGGGCTTTACAGGATGCTTTGGGGGTGTTTCCTTAACCACTACCACGTCAGCTAGCTACAGTAGTAGCTACCTCTATCCAACCCTCATGGGCCTCTGGCTGGTCCTGCATTTGCTCCACCACATTAGTGCCCTCACAGTTGCTAACATCTACTCCTTAGCTAGAGCAGCTGTGGCATCTAACCACACCTTGTGGAGCTCTAGCTGATCCTGCCCTAGTGCATCTGTAACACCTATCTACATCTCGCAGTGTCCTCCAGACCTTCCTTATTTAGATGATAGGCTTGCATGTGCCCACAGACAGAAAGTCATGATGCTTTTCTAGAACACATTTACATTTGGTGTGGCCTGCTGTTTGCCTGGCCGTCTTTTTCTGAGTACTGCTGTACCACTGATAAGATCAGACAACACAGCTACGCTGTTCCCTGGCAAATCTTGTTGGCCCTTATGGCCTGTACACACTGGCATTTAGCTGTCTTTGCTCTGCTTCTCTGTATCCTGAATGCAGGATTCAGGGTTGCAACCACCATGTTTTACTGGTGGATCCATGATAGACTGCAAGGATGTGGTTCCCATTGCATTGAAAAGGGGTTTTCCCTGCTTCCACTCAGTAAGGACATCTTGTCGCAGTAGGTTGAGTGTGGCACTGGCATCCGCGATGCCTTTAGTTATGACTCTGACTGCTGCTGCTGTTCTGGGGGATTTACTGTTGTCCAGCATTTAAAGTCCTGGTACTTGTCCTGGTGACCTTCTGTGACCAGTGATCATGACCTGTCGTCATGCATTGATGTCAGCAGTGCTACTTGGGGCTACCTCGGCTTCATTCTAGATCCCATTCCATTTGACTTCCATGTTTCATCCGTTGTGCTATGAGCTCTGGATGACCACCAGAGTTGTCAGTCATCTAGTGGATGACTTGTGTTGAAGCAAGGTATTTGTATTACTGGCTGTGTCCATGCCACTGCATTACTGTTTCATTTTCAATCTCAGACTCTCAGACCATTCTTCGTACTGCCTCTGGCGGTCCTGTGGGACCAGAGTTACATCTGTACCTAGCAAGTGTGTATGTGACCGTTTCATTGCAGTCATGAACACGATGACTGGATATTCAATAGCCTACAATATTTCACAAACACTGACAGTACCAAGCGGTTCCAAGGCACACAAGTGTAAGGTCGTGACTCATAGTAGGCAAGAAATGCAGATTTTGACATTCACACATTTAGGAAACTGATGTGTGAAGCAATCACAGTGCTCCTTGTCAGATGCATGTCATCGTCATGAATCGTGGCTGGCAGCACAGTTTCATGACGATCACTAATGTTGGAAGTTATTACTTACACTATCTGCATATGTACAAAAATTGAGTCAACTGGAAAATAACTGGTTGTAAAAATGCTAACCTTATATTGCTATGCTATATCATGACCTTATACAACGTGAGCAAAACTATCTGAAAACAAAGTGGTCTGAGAAGCTCCAGGCTTATAAACGTATACTTCCATGACACAGGCCTCTAAGAGGATTGTTCACACCATCTTTCAGTTTTATCAAGAATTGAGAGAAGGACACTGTACTTGAATAATGTGGCAGCCTACGTGTAAATACACAATCTCAGACAAAGTTCCTCATCACAAGTGGACTTAATAAATAATAGAGAAACTTTGAGTTACGAGAATGAAAATTCAAAATAATTCTGATAAAATGTTAGCAATGAATGCAGGCAAGTGAATGTGCGTGCCGTATTGTAGATTTCATAGATCTTGTGACACGTCATACTGTAAATAGGCCATGTTTTCTACATCCTTTACATTTTCAGATAGTAAATAGTATTTATACACATGGAGACTATAGGAAAAGGGTTATGTTTTTATACGATCAAAAAATCTTATTTTTCAATTAACTTGAGAAAATAATGCATAGATGATATACAACTTACCATTTCTACATATCCATGTTTCCATGTTATGAAAAGCATCCAATGAATGTGTTTCATCATGTGGAATGCACTGTGACATAATAAAATGAAATGAAAAGCAAATGCAAGAGCCTCTCAATCTTATTGCTGCAGAGACGATTACAAATCTTGACAGAAAAGAAAAAAAGTAGGGTCACTACTGATTATATGAGTCATCAAGTAATTGATTAATCAAGTAATCTGCTTTGTTCTTTTTGTAAAGGCCAAAAAATAAATATGGGCCAATGATGCAAATTTCTCCTGACACTTGCGATGTTATGTTAGCACTAAGCTAGTGAGCAGTGGGATTCTTAGGCCAGCTATACTTTAACAGCAAATAAAGCATGTATCATATTTTCAAGTGCCATACAGGGAATCATTTGGTAAAGCATAATATTATTGGAGGAGTCTGTTATCGTGTTAGCTATCAGGCCCTGGTCCTGAAGTAACTCTTGCCCTGCATGTTTTTGTGTTTTAATGTTCTAAAAACGCCATCTTTAACTCAGGCAGGGCTTGAAACTTGACTGCTTAGGTCAAGCGTGCAGGGCAGGGGTCCTCCAGGGCCGCGGTCTAGAACCACTGACCTTGTAAAAGAACCTTTTACTTCATATACATGCATTATATAACAGCAAACATATCGAAGACATGAACATCTGTAATCACAAACACATGTACTAGTGAGATCCTGCTGGTGTGGGTTTCCTCTCTTTCAGTGATGCTCACAAAAGTGAATTGCTAATAATTCTCCATTCTCTTAAACCCAGGGTTATATTGACCTGTGGATGTCCTGTACATCATTCAAATTGCAAACCAATTTCTAGTCCGATTAATCAAAACATACATTTTAATCAAACTAGCTGAAAAAACAAAGCAGCATGCAGAATATTTCTTCTAGGTCATACAGACAAATAAAGCACCACAGACCAATGTTATTGTGTCAAATGTTAATCTGTTTAAAATATTTATTATCAATTCAATTCATAAGGGGGAGAAATCCATGATACATCTCTTTACTCCAGTGTACAGCATAACCACAGCTGAAAATGTGTTTCAACCATAGCACAAACACATGCACGTTTGCATGGATATGTGCAAGTATGTATATAATATATATTAAATACATGATACAAATATATATACATATACATAATGAATCGAAGTCAGCAAGACTTGTTGCTAGGACTCCTTTACTTGGTTGAAGTCGGATCACTGCATGGCCAGGAAAGTAAATGTGTTATTGCCCACTGATTTTGACAACGTGCAGCTTCTGTAGGGCCCAGGACCAACCTTCTATTAGCACAGTGAAGCTTCAGAGCAGTGTGAGCAGGTGCAGGTATTTAGCTAAAGCAGATGCCTACTTACGACATGGGGTAAAGAGACAGAGACATTTAGCTGTAAATACCCACTTAAGGTTACAGAGCTGCATTACTTGGGTCGTTTTTCAAAACAAAATAACTAAGCTTCCTATGCAAATCCCTGGGGCAAATCCCTTGGCATATAGTTCCACATTTACAGTTTGGATCATACAGTCACCCTGGGAAGTATGAAAACCATCTTCTCATCAGAGACCTATTCATGTGCAATTGTGTGTAAACACCATCAATACTGTTATATCCCCCCTCCTTTATCTTTTACATCAATAACAAACAGTCTTTACAGAATATTTGGGTCTATGGGGACATTGCTTAATAAGGGCTTGTGTAATAATATATAAGATTATGCCTTTTTATGATGCAATTACAGGAGTAGAGCACCTGTACGAAAAGACTAGCATGAGCTGGAACCCTGAGCAGTGCCAGATGATATGGATGCTCATGACCCTGGAGATCCAGATCCAGTCTATACACAAATCTCACAAGTCCAATTCGGCAGTCCCGAGGACATTACCATGGCAACTGTTGATAAGGGAGGGGGAGGGGGGGCGGCTTCTATGGCAACGATGCAGGAGAGTGCTGTTCCACTTTGCTCCCATTTAGGATCATGGCAGTATCACCGTTTTCCTTCTGCTGTGTTTCTGCAAATGCAAAAAGAGGCCTGAAGCATGGTAAGACTTTTGTGAAATGTCAGCAGGAGGGCTTTATCTGGAGGCCGTTGTGTGCAGCCCTATGAGGCCTGGTAGATGTTCTATGAATGAACCCTGGAGAAGAAAGGGACAGCTTGGCAGAAGAAAAACCTGAACCCCCCCCCCCCTTAAATTTCCTAAGAGT
>JAILXH010158267.1:6288-20155 GCA_023558415.1 Piaractus mesopotamicus
CTGGTATTTTTTCTACTTAATAGTTTTTTTTTTTGTTTGTTTTGTTTTTTTGTTTTTTTCTGTAAAACTGGCTTGCAGTTTGCAAGTTGCGCATGATGTAATTATGTTTACAACAACTAAAATCTATGGCCGTGGTCTCTGTTCACATGACCCTGCACACAGTATGCAAGGAACTGTGTACATCTGCCTTTAGAATAAATCTTGAAGATGATGCTATTTTTCCATTGTGATGCTAGGTAAGGAGTAGAAGGTGGCAGAGTCTCTGTACACCAATCTGGATCAAGAAGATGACATCACAAGAACATGACGAGACTCTCCACCTCACACAACCTCAACAGCAGAGCAGAACCATCACCTAAGGAGAATAAACCCATTCGCAGAACATAATCAGGTTCAGATTGTTCAAATAATATAGGAAAAAGTGAATTGAAATTGTTTGGAATTGGAAGATGAGCACTATATATGTTTTTTTTTCTTCTCCTAAAGCATTTAATACGGCTCAAACTACCCACTCAAATCTCATTTTGTAGATCATTTCAATGAGATGCATGCTATCCAATTTATTTTTTTATTTCATGACGACTTATGCTTTTTTAAACTATTTTGAAAATGATTTTCTCATAGGTTTGCATGGTGGCATCTTCCCATAGTTTAAATTCAAAGATTGTCTTTACTCAGTACAACTTTGCTGCAAATTTAGTTACTTGAAACCTACATGAAATCAAATTGCATTTGACTTGCACAATGTGAAGTTGCAGCCATCTTAACTTTGAGAAATTTCATGGAGCAAGCAAACAAAATGTAGTTATGCTATAACTGAAGTTTGAGGGGAGGAGCATGGCTGAAACCCCTCCTTCTTTCAATCCAACACCCTATAAATTCACATCCTCACCTTCCGTTCCCGTGACGAAGTGTTCGCAATCCCCACAGCCACCCCATCTCCTCCCAGTTCCTCAGCCTTGCATCAGTCCTACTACAGCAATGAGGGGGGGATCTGGCCTTCTAGCTACAGGCAGAAGGTGCCCAGAACTCCAGCCCAAGTTCTCAGACTTCTCCCCCTCCCTCAATCAATTCTCCTTCACATGTTGAAGGCATGGTCTGAACTCACAAAACCATGTAAATGCATAAACGCGATCATGTTGACCGATATAGTTTCAAACAATTCATTTCACTGCGTTAGTGGACAAGAAAGTACATGAGATGGTTTATTGGGCAATTGAAAAAGAGATTCTTCCAATGAACTTAATGTATGTAGTTTTTTATGTTGTCAGTTAGAGTAAACAAGCATGTTTCTCAAAACTAGCATTTCTGTAAGTGGCGGGCTTAACTAATAAGCTGACGCTAACAGCTGGGTACACACCTGCTTGTACCCACATGTATTCTTCTATATTAGCCTGCTGTTATCAATATCTCGCTAGATTGTTCATTTTATAGTCTCTTGATGCCCCCTAAAATGAACTGGAAATCAACAGATGTAAATTATCATAGTAATAATAATAGCACACGACATTTGTGTAGCGCTTGTCTAGGACCCAAAGACGCTTACAGATTACAATTTGTGGCACAAGAAACAAATACATAACAGCATACAAACAGATGACACAGTAGAGACAGAGATACACATTCACAGCACAGATGACGAGCTAACATGAGCTATAGTAGTTTAGGATAGGGGAAGATTGTACGCAAGACAGAACAGATGTGTTTTAAGGTTGGATTTAAATGAGGACAGAGAATTAGATTTCGGAACATGAGAAGTGAGAGAGTTCCAGACGCGTGGAGCTGTGGAGCTTAGAGGGGGGAATGGAAAGCAGACCAGCGGTAGAAGAACAGAGAGTGTGTTTCGGCTTGTAGGATTGGAGAAGATCAGAGAGACAGGAAGGAGCAAGATTGTTGAGAGCTTTGCAGGCGAGAAGAAGGATCTTAAACTGAATACGGTAGTTTATGGGAAGCCAGTGGAGGTTTTGGAGAACAGGTGTAATGTGGTGATGAGACCGGGTGTAAGTGACGAGATGATTGAGAGTAGATTTAGAACCAATGAGAATGAGTCCAGTCTTATCACTGTTTAGCATTAGAGAGTTGTGTTTCATCCAGTTCCTGATTTCAGAGAGGCACAATTCCAGATTACTAAGGAGAGGGTTAATGAGCGAACTTGTCCAAAGATAAATCTGAGTGTCATCCGCGTAGCAATGAAAATCAAGGATAAAATGGCGAATAATCTTGCCAAGAGGGAGCATGTAACTAAAGAATAATAATGGGCCAAGTACAGAACCTTGCGGGACACCTCGGGTGACAGTGGAAGTGGAGGAATCATGCCCAGAGAGAGTAACAAATAGTTTACGATCAGTTTGATAGGAAGTGAACCAGTTAAGAGCGGAGTCTACAATACCAGCTCACTCAGTCTAGAGAGGAGGATGAAATGATTAACTCTGTCGAATGCAGCACTTAAATCGAGCCGGACGAGAATGCTAATAGCGCCGTCGTCAGCTGTCACCAGCAGATCATTAACAACCTTAACCAGAGCTGTTTCAGTGCTAAGAAAGAATCATCATAGAAGAGGAGACGGAGATGCAGTCCTTCAAGAGCTTTTAGCAGGACAAACAGCTGTTTGCATTAACTGGCTAGACTTGGTCATTTATTTGTTGAGGAAAATGATACAATATTACACGTTTGTTTAATTTGGTTCTCGTTATCTACTATTTGGACTTGTGTGAACTGATCAAGTTTCAGGTCAAATTTTTGTTCAGATATATGGAAAATTCTAAAGGGTTCACACACTTTCAAGCACCACTGTAGATTATAGAAAATGAATGGCAATGACAGCTTGCAAAAATCATGCCAAGATGACAAGAATGCTGTAAATATGCAAATGAAATATTGCAGATGAGTTTATGGCTAGAAAGATAGAGTGTATCAAAAACACAAGCAAATGTGTTTCATGCAACTTTGGTTTTAAATTGCTTCATGTAACCGTCAGTGCCCTCACATCATGCAGCTACATGCATGAAAGTTTCTCTGTGTAAAGCCATCCACAGCTGATGATGTCATAATGTGCTTGAAGCTGATTGGCTGAGCTTGTTAAAAGCACTTCTGCAATGCTACTGCTACACAGCTAAGGAACTTCTACATCGTACATTGCCCTCCCTTTCAGCTTTCTTATGGCTTTATGTCCTGGTTTTCTTTTTTTTTCTTTCATTTTATTATTTTTCTTCTTCAGTAAGAGGCGTCTATTTCTCGTTGTTTAAAGTTGTTCACTTTTTCATAGACTTGTGTGCTGGAATCTTGAGACATCTTTGAGTTCAGCTGTTTCTGAAGATGTCATAATTGAAGCTGACTGAAAGTTCTGAATGTTTTCGATTGTACTCTGCTCTCTTTTAACCTATTTTCATGTGTTTTAGCCTTATATCTTATTTGTTCATCTCTTTATTTTCCATTTGTCCATCTTTGCATGTCAAGCAGTTGATTTTGATTTTTCAGTAGTTATTAAACTTAAATGTTTCAATGATTTTGTTGGGATTATCTTTGAATCGTTTTCTGGTGCTTCTGTAAAGTGACATTGGTTCTGAAAATTGCATGTGACAACAATACCCCAAATTCTGTATATGTCTGAGCTACAAGGTATAGCAGAAAAATGGTAGTCATTTTTCACAAAAAAAGATCATCCAAGCTCTTCTAAAGCCTGTAAAAATGCATGAAATTGCCCAAAACCATCTGACGAGACCAAGTTTGAAGTCTTTGGTCTGAATTTTAAAAAGATATTTGGCACACAATACACAGCTCATCAAGAAAAAACAATGGTCCTCAACTTGGTCCTCAGGGACCACCAAAAGGTCCTGACATATTTTTGTCTGCACCTAACTTGTTGGGAAATTATTAGGAAAATCTGGGCCATTTGGGGTTTCCTGAGGACCAGTTTGAGAACAAGCAAACTGAGGAAAATCATGTCTACAGTGAAGCATGGTGGTGGGA
The DNA here is from genome assembly GCA_023558415.1 of Piaractus mesopotamicus. Lineage (NCBI taxonomy): Eukaryota > Metazoa > Chordata > Actinopteri > Characiformes > Serrasalmidae > Piaractus > Piaractus mesopotamicus. Next base: position 10,258 of record JAILXH010158267.1, read on the forward strand.
GCATCTTCTTTTAGGACTGCTTCCTTTCAGGTAGGACAGGGGCTCTAGTCAAGCTAGACCAGATAACTATTAGTTCCAAATGTCAAGATATTTTGGTAGAAAACCTGCTGGCAAAATGGTAACAATTTAAATAATCTGGGTCAACCGAGAAATGTGTTAAAAAAAATAAAAGCGGCGTCTCTTTGACATCATAGCCAAAGCCTAAACATCAGTTCCATAGAAAACCTGTAGAATGACTTAAATTAGAATAAGCAGAAAAGATCACCTTGAAGGAGCTTGAACTTTTGGCAAGGAAGAAGCTTTCCACCATAAAAACCCTGCAATTGCAGATGTGTAGACGTTTTCTGTCCAGCGTGCGGTTTCTTTTTTAGAAAGAAAACAGGAAGTGATATAGAAACAAAGGTACATCCCCCTTTTCTCACAAAGCAATTATGAATATCGCAACACCAAGTCGGCTTGAGACTTTCTGATGCTCTTTTTCATCTGTTCTCTTGATTAAATGAAAAACGCTGGTCATCTTTGGAGTCCTGGTGATGTTCACAGAAGCTGCAGTGGGTATGTTTCCTCCAGTTACATCACTCATTTTATACTTGTGGAGTCTGTGCTGCTTATTGAGAATAGTGATAATGATGATTGACCATTTAACAGTTTTCAAAAAACAGTAGACATCATTTTTGTTTTTTTTTTTGTGGACATTTGTATGTGTGCTTAGGTACATGTGGAGTCTTTACAGTCTTCTTTCTGACTGGAATGACTATGTAGTTGTGCTTGTAGGTCAATGTACAAACAGATCATACATTTCAGAACACTCAGTGAATGGAAAAGAAGCCATGACATCATTTTGATTGTTAGAACCCAACAACATTCAAAACTGTCACAGTGATCTGAGGTGTGAATCACTGTCACAGTGGTATTGTTTCGGGAGGAATAGGTGGGATGTCACCCTTAAGAACAATATCCACTTAATATAAAGCTAAACCTTACCTGTCGAGCATGTACAGGAAGATAAAGCATAAACCTACATACAGTTAGAGGAAGTAAACTGGAGCAGAAGACTGTTCTGTTTCTATAGCACAAAAAGGAAAAACTTTAATTTCACTATTACTACTACCTTTCACTATTGGGCATATCTGAACCGGACAGTTCATGTGGGCTGAAGAGTAGGACAGTTTTGCTCGAATTTATGACTAAAAGTTATCAGTCTAAAGACTCATTATTAATTTACTGGCATATGTACCATCCTCTACATAGTTATAATGGGGGTGTGGGGGGGGGCGGGGGTATTAAAATCTAAAAAGTGCCCTGTGCAAAGGTTATGGCACATTTTATATTTTATATAACTTATTAAATTTATTTTCACTTAGAAAATCAACATGTAATTTGACCAGGGGTGTCTACGCTTTTGCAGACAACTCTAGATCAACTACAAAATTCCACCCCAACCCCTTTACTGGATATTACTCGAGGGGACTCCCATGAGGGAGATGCCCCTTGAGTAGGTGCACATTAAATCAAGACAAGTCAAAGTCAAAGTTTATTTTCATAGCACTTTTTACAACAGGCGTTGTCACAAAGCAGCTTTACAGAAAAATCTGGGTCCAAGCCACCATGAGCAAGACAATGGCAACAGTGGCAAGGAAAAACTCCCTAAGAGCAAGAGGAAGAAACCTTGAGAGGAACCAAGTCTGAAAAGGGGAACCCATCCTCCTCTGGTCGACACTGGATAGCAAAACAACAACACACGAGCAATTTAAACAGAGAAATGAACAGTTCAGCCCAATTTAAAACCTTAAATGTTACTACATCCGTTGTAGACGTTAACACATATTCGCCTTCTACAGTGGGGCCAATGATCTCTCCAGAGAAAGATGTTCTGGTTTAAAGCTTAGGGAAACACAAGGTCTTTGGGGCAAATACTTGTGCATTATTCAATTAAAATCTCTTATAAAAACAGGCTGTTTAAAGTGTAAAGATTACACTCTATTGTATCAGACTGGCTACAGAATCGTCTTGTTTTTCTTCCGCTGCAGGCTGGCTGATGATCCCTCATTGCAGATTTAATCAGAGAGATCCATGTTATGGAGCTGTTGGACGCTCACTGTACCTGCAGCTGGTATCCGATGCTGATCAGTTGATCTTAACGAAGAACAACCATGGAGCTGATCCTGATCACATTTTCAGATTTAAAAATCAAAAAATCACATTACACCATCCAGATTATCAAAGGTGGCATTTTGTTACTGATAGCAAAACCATAATAATAATCAGTGCAGAGAAAAGAGACTCAGGAAGATACACTTTAGATACATTTGATTCTGGAGGGACATCACTGGGCATTTATCATCTCCAGCTGATTATTGAAGGTGGGTCTACACAATTTTTGAAGTTAAATTTAATTTAAATTAAAGAACCATTCTTTCTTTATCACAGCATCTTTTAGATTGAATAGGGCCAAAATATGTCATTCAAAGCCAAATACATGAGGATTTATGGAAATGTTTACAGTGAAATCATAAATAAAAAGTTTAACATTATTAGAAATGTCTAGTGGTAGTAGGTTCCTGTATTCAGGCAAAGTAACACAGGCAACGTTCATTTGCTATTTTAGAAAATTTAGTTGTGGTGAAAACAGGCAGCCAAACTTTAGTTCACTGGACTAATACATGTAGTGTAGTTTTGTCCAGACTGCAGTGTAGATTGAGCTGTGGTCTAATTCTATTTTACAGTCTAGATTATAGCTCTTCTTAACCCCTTTAAATGGGCAGGACCAGCCAGATAATGCCCTAATCTAGATTACAGCTCCATAATCTAGATTACAGTTTAATCTAGATTATAGTTTAGAGCAGATTACAGAGCTGTAGTCTAGAGTGCACTATAATCTAGACTTAACTTAACCCTTTTAACTGACCAGTGCCAGTCAGATTATAGCTCACATTAGATTACAGCTCTATAATCTAGATTAGAATTTAATCTAGAGTGTAGTGTACATTATAGAGCTATATACTGTAATCTGGATTAAGATGTAGATTAACCCATTAAATGTAATTAATGAATAATATGATTAGAATGTGATGAACCTGCGCTATTAAGGAGTTAAACTGTGATGTAATAAAGCTATTATCTAGGCTAAACTGTAATGTAGACTAAGATGTAATCTAGGCTGAACTGTAATCTAGATTGAGCTATAATGTAGACTGAGCTGTAATGTTGACTGTATTGCAATCTAGAAGGCAATGGAATAGATAGATTGCTAGACATCTGAGATCTAGACTAAACTATAATCTAGACTGAGCTGTAATCCAGAATGTGTCCTGATCTACAATGAGCTGTATGCTAGATGGCTGTAATTTAGATTTAGCTATAATCCAGACTGAGATGTAATCTAGACTGAGCTGTAATCTAGATTGAGCTATAATATAGACTGAGCTATAATCTAGATTGAGCTATAATCTAGACTAAGATATAATCTAGGATGTGTTTTGATCTAGAATGAGTTGTATTCTAGACTGAGCTGTAATCTGACAGAGCTATAATCTAGATTGAGCTGCAATGTGGACTAAACTGTAATCTGTAAACTGTTGCTCTATAATCTGCAGCCGCAGTGTCCTCTGTGGAAGTGACTGACAGTTGTTTCTCAAGTGAGAAGAGGAGAGTGTCCTGTTCCTCTGATTGAGACTCCCTCCACTTCAGCTGGACTCTCAGTGAAATCGCACAAGTGGCTGATGGGAACAAGACTCTTCTGCTGGATAAAGTTGGGAATGTCACCTGCCATGTAAAGAACCATGTTAGCCATGGACACAAAACTATTGAACTACAAAAGTGCCCTGGTAAGATTCATTCTGCCTCTTAATACAAAACTAATACAAAATTCAAGAATTACCTCAAGAATTAAATAAGTATGAGATTATAGCTGCGTAAATTATTTTCTTTCTGAAAGAATGTCTTTGAGGACGGCATTACCTGAAACATGCTTTCAAGTAATGCCATGGAGGCCCACACTCATGATTGTTGAGTGTGGGCCTCCATGTTCCTCCATGAATTTTGTATTCTAGAGAGCCAGTGCACCATTAGGCATGTAAAAAGCATGAGCTGGAAGTTCTATTTTGTCTCCCAAGACAAACCAACTCAATTGAGACTGTTTTATTTCTATTTTTACATTGGATTATTTCTGTGTCTAATGTGTGCAAAACAAGCCAAACTAAGTGAAATCAAGTCATTACAAAAACAGGTAAAGGACAGGAGAACCTGCTGCCCATTATGATTTTATTTTTCTTTCTTTTTCCACTTCTTTTTTATTCGTTAGCTGACATAATTTTCATCACAGCAGCACAAGTGTCTACAGCAACCGGATGTGCACAGGCGATGCATTTGGATACTGGTACTGGTACTGGTACGTAACCTCTTATAACTTCTTATCTTATCTTGTCCAATTCTAATTTCAGTACAACTCAATGAAATTAATGTTACCCTATGCAGATTGTGATACACGATGGTTGTATTTTTGCCTTCATATTTTGCTTTTGTTTAACGGTTACAGAATATTTTCTCCACAAAGTTTTTTTTTTCTGTTGTAGAAGTTAACTAATAATTTCATAGCTGTTATACAGTTGTATGCACCACTGACCAAGTAATGTATTTTGCTGAATTTTGAAGTGAAACGAAGAAGTAATCAGCATTTTTCTGTAAATGGTTAAGCACTGTTAGAATCAGCAAATTAAGAGTAATTGTGTCATGTGCAAAAGTTTGGTCACCTTCACAGCTGTAAAGTCTCACAACTTAATTAACTGGTTGAGCCTTAACTGACTCAGAAATGTTTAAGCAGTTCAAGAATTATCTTCAGAAATTGTCATCTGAGCACAATGTTGAAGCGTAACACATTCTCTTACTCTTCAAACATTTCGCTAACACTCAACAACCATTCCCATCTCCTGTCCAAAATGTCATTAAGAAATGACAGTTAAGGGGAACTGTGGAGGTCAAAGCAAGATTTGCAAGACCAAGAAAGCTCTCAGATAGAACTGCTTGTTTGCAGCCCAGAAAGGTAAAGAAAATCCTGCGTCACAAAAGTCAATCCTTAGAACTCTACAAAAAACCAAAGGTATGTTTGGAGAAGAAATCGGCAGCATTTGATGAAAAGAACACCTTGCCAAGTGTTAAGCATGCAGGTGGGTCTGTTATGCTTTGGGGGGTAGTGTTGAACCTAGTGGCACAAGAACATGGCACGGGTAAATAGAAAGAATGAATTCCACTAAATATCTGCAAATTTTGGAAGCAAATGTGACCCAGTCAACTTGACATCACAAAAAATCTGTGAGTAGATTTTAATAATGCTGTGCATGCAAGACGGCATTAGCATATCACAGAACTAGAAGTGTTCTGCAAGAAAGAGTGTACCTGTGATATCTGCCACAACTACTCTCAGTTATCTTTTAAGTTAATCGAATATAAAGCTACTGTATAATAAGATTTGCAGAACGATGTTATTTTTTTAAATAGTTTGATACAGAGGTTGTGTACTTCAACTTTCTCATATACCTATATTTGTGTTTTTAATTATTGATAGTATTGATAATGATATTGATAGTCATGATATCATAATTATGTATGCTATCCAAAACAGAGTATATACTCCATTGAAGCACATTTATGCTACACATACTGTACCTGAACACTTCCTGTAGTTTGGTCTATGTTAAGTGCCCTGCATGAGGTGAACCACAAGTAAATGCGGCCCTTTCTCACAAGCCTGTGAAAGTCGTGTTTGACCACAGTGTACATGTTTTCATTGTAAGTACGCTGCTGCAATCCATCTGCCGCTTTGCAGTTTTGTTTGTTTAGTTTCTGTGCTGTTTTTGGATTGTTTGCTTGTTTGCAGCCCAGAAAGGTAAAGATGTTTCCATCATATCAGAGTGACTTTCCCCCCCATGGCTCAGAGGTTTCTTGGGGTGGCTGCTTAAGCGACGCCACAATCGCAGCTGCAAAGCTTACCAGGTTGATTTAGAGCTTCCCATATGGCTAAGGACTCTTTCTGGGCTACAAGGCTTCCTGGGCCATGCACTCGTGCGATGCTACATGGCAGCTATGAAGCTGCCTTGGCCAGCCGCTGGAATTATGCTACACTGCAGCAACAAGGCTTCTTGGGCTGTCTGCTTGAACTGTGCTACATCTCAGCTACGAAGCTTCACAGGCTGCCTCTTCGAGCTGCACCACATCACAGCTATGAAGCTTCCCACGGCTGCAATACACCACCGCTGCAAGGTTGTGGTTGATTTGGTGCTGTATTGTAACTGCAAATACTGGCTTTTCTTGAGAAGAGCTTTGGAAATGGTTAGCACACTAACAAAAATCAAATCACAATGATGGCCCTGGCCCTAATCCTAAGCTTAACCTCAACCTATAACCTAAACCATATCCTCACCCTAATCCTGAACCTAACCCTGGTACTAATACTAACCCCAACTCTAATACTACTAAGAGTCAACTTTCAACAGATTTACTGATAATTTGCCTATCCATAGACGTACTACTGGGGGCTATCCAAATAAAGTGAAACCAAATAGCTTTACAGGTCATTTTCTCAGATGCCTGGGAGATTTCCTCAGTGGAATATACTACAATATCATTGTTATTTACATAAAAAAGTAGAGTTTTTAAACAAATCTGTGTCGCTGTTGAGAAAAGTCCACCAATCAAAAAATATCCATGCAACAACCAATCATGTGAGAGACAAAGGGGTAGAGGGGCAGAGGAGGGGGTTTGTCATCTTAATGGATGTTGCTGCACTGTGCTTTAGTTCTAGTTCTTTATCGGAACTGGCCTGGATGGTCCAACTGACAGGTCAAGCGTCTGGCGGGAAAATCTCCTGGTACTCTTGATGGGCAGTCTGAGCCTGAGGAACCCAATTGGAAATGTAGCTAATATAAAACTGATACATAAAGATCACTGTACTGAAGAAGAGAGAGTCCCAATCTTACCCTCTGTCGCCCACTGCTGTTGACCAGAAGTATCTGCAGTCCTCACGGCAGAAACTAATGTTTTTCCCAGCGTTTATGGTGTTTATGTGATTTCAACTGGAAGTTGATTGAGAGATATTATTAAATAAATTTTTTTACACACCAGAATAGTATAGTTTTGAATAGTAAAGTAGTATTCAATTCATGACCAGCAATATGTGACCAACAATATCTCCAGTAAAGATGATGTGCTTTTTAAAAGCCTTTTTTTTTTTTTTTTTTTACAAAAAATGCAATTAAATATGCAGACCTTACATATTTACAAGAATTATGTTATGATCTATTTAAAATTAAGGTACTAATTGAGAGCACTTGTAATGTAACCCGATCCAGTCAGATGCTCACGGTAACAAGAGAAAAGTAAGGCTTTATTATAAAGAGATTTGGCAAAACTCAATGTCGTTGAACAGGCAAAGGTCAAATTCAGAAAGGCCAATAAACAAAGAAAGACAAACATCACAAAACCAGGCAACCAGATCCAAAAAGCAAAGTCAAAGAGTCCAAGACAAGAATCGTAACAGATAACGGATCAATCAGACAAAACAATAGCTCAATAGCTCTGACAAGTACAAGCAATACCTCGCAAAGTACCTGAGCTAAAAGCCCGGGCTTTATACTAACTGTAATAGATAACATGACAAAAGATACAGGTGAGCTAGATTAATACTCAGGTGAGAGCGAGCGATGACTGGAACACTGTGGAATGTCATCAGTTACGTGATCTCCCAGAGGATTCTGGGAGATGGAGTTCATGGATTTTTCAGAGCCGGAGGGATGCATGACAGTACTAAGCTAAATATTATTCATCATTTATAGGGTACTTTCTTTTGGGAGGTGCCAGTCCCAAATGCTAACCACTAAATTTTAATTTGTGAAAAAAATACTCTTACTAAAACTTTATTTTTTTTTATTTTTAAATAGATAAAATTATTTATAAAATGTTGTCCCATGTCTTCATGTCACTACTGAAACACACTTTTTTAGTCCATATTTTATTTTGGCCACACCTCTGCATTTTAGAGTGCAACGTGGCTACACGTTGAGCAGTTAGATCCCAATTTTTAAAAGTCTGAAAATCAGTGTATAACCTGATAAAACACATATTTTCTGCAATTAAGTAAACTTTTTTGTGTTTTCATGAAACTAGTATGCTTTTATGTGTGTACAACTGTTCAAAGCTGTGTTTGCTAGACATGCACTGCTTAGCATTTTTTAATTCTGCTCAAAATTAGCTGAAATTGTCTCTACCAAAACAGCCATTCCCAAAATATTTGGGAATTATTATTATAATATTCTTTTTCTCATACTGTACATCTCTGTTCACCCTCTGTCTGGAATGCTCTGTCTTTAAGCCCCCCTGCCAATGAGCCCAGTGTGCTCTAATGGGCCACTCTGTTCTGATTGGTTAGCCACCAGAATGATTCTGCCCCTACACTCCCTGCCCCTGTCTTACAGTCTGCGGACAACTGTAAACACTGGTGCGGCTATTTTTCCAATTGTGTCAGTTCTGACATATCAGTTTGACTAGAGTCGATCTTGAAAGTCAGCTCAGTGTGTTTTCAACATGGCTACAAAACTGAACAAGCTTCTCCTGGCCTCCAGCAGTTGCTGTGCATAATGGTAGGGTGTGCCAAGCTGGCTGGAAGGTGGGCAATAAGGATTGTATTACCAGATTGCATCATCTTGTAACAAAGGAAAAGGGCTGGAATTCCAACAAGGCATTTCAGGCAGCTGGGAAAAGTGATTTCTGTGGGAGAGAGTTTCTCCCACTGGTGTGTACTTTGACCTTTCTAACTTTACAGACAATTTACATGCACAAAAAAAAAGCTGCATAACACTCTAAAAGAAAAGGAAAAACCTGGAAAGCATAATTGGCCCCCTTTAAAATACATTAAGAGGCCAAATTGGTCGACAATGCCTTATGCGACATCATTTGGAGACTTTTTATGACAAATTCAAATCCAACAAGAATGTCTTCTGTGATTATTTAAGTTTCTCAGTGTTGAAAAAAAGCTATTGTTGTTGTTAGCAGGGCTGTTAGCTGTCCACTGACACCTTGGGTCAAGTCTGTTGACCAATCAGAGGCTGTGTTTCCTGACTCGTCGACCAATCAGAGGATGTCATCCTGACTCATGTTTTCTTTTATCTGTGGCGTCCTTTGATGTTGCATGTGACATTGTCGCTCTGAGAAGGTCGATAGCTAACAACTGACGACAGAAACAGCTTGAGCTCATTAAACAAATGTTTTTCATATGACCCATTGTTATGCTTTGTTATATTTACATATATTTGGCTGAAAAGCATCCATCCATATTCAGTCATACTGTTGCAATGTAAACATAGCATTGTGAAAGCAAACAACTGTGGAAAACAATTGCAATCAAGCAATTATTTAACAATTGTGCGAACACCGATAACAAGTAGACCAACAGAAATTTTTAAAAAGCAATCATTTCAAGTGTTTTGATTGAACAGACCAAAGTTTTTTATCTTTTCTTTTTCAAGAATCTTTCTGTTTCCTATGGCAGAGAAAGCAGAACTTCAGCTAATATAGGACAATGGGAAATTTAATTGAGAGTGAAAATGTTTTCAACAGACGAGACTAAACCGGTCGGCCTTGTTTCACTTCTGTCCTTGCTTAAGGGGACTCTCCTCACTTGCATCAGAGGAAATGTTTCTCTGTGGATGGCTTTGACTTGAAGGATGAACCACTGTTCAATATAAGCTGCATTATCGCTCTGCTCTATGTCTAATATCTTACTCATTGACGAAGAAAGTTTACCAAAGTAATTTCATTTGTCTTAGTAAATTCCACAGATTTTCCAACATTTCTGCATAGTTAAAGGGCATTGATGATGAAGTCATTCAGAGTGGTTTGAAATTAA